>JADGJF010000570.1:0-17867 GCA_027596845.1 Quaeritorhiza haematococci | reverse complement strand
CCCCCCCGTCATTTTGAGTTCCTTCTTCAACTCCTCCTTCAACTTCTTCTTTTCCCCCTCGGGTCCAGAAACGAAGATGTCATCAACGTAAATAGCGATGATGCAGATGACTTCGTTGCGAATAGACAAGGATCCAGAGTTGACGACTTGAACCCGAGTGCTTCAAGGAATCGGGCTAACCGGAGATACCATATATAGTCGTCCCGCCTGTTTTAACCCGTATATCACTTTCAGCAGTCGCTAAACTCGATCTGTCCCGTTGTGTGCGCTCGATGTTTGCTCCATGTAGATGACCTTGTCGAGGAACGAGTAGAGGTACGCCGTTGCCACATCGAGAACATCGACGGTAAAGCCGAAAAGCATCTCAAGACAAATGCGTGACCTCAACGTGGTGATGTTGACTACCGGCGCATACGTCTCCTCGTAATCCACACAACCCCCAAGTCTGCGAGAATCCCCGCGCCATGATGCGATTTTTATAGCGAGTTGTTGTTGGAGCCTCCTTTAAGGTGGGAGTTCAGGATTGTCAATTTTTCTGTGGGAGCTTGTGAGCGCTCTACCTTAGATCCGCCATAGCGCAGTAAAACACATAAGACGTAAAGGGATCCGCGCACATGGATGTGTAGAGAATTGAGGGCGCTTTCGGATGGATGTCTTTTCGCTGTTTTCCGATCAGTACTGGTCAAGCGGTACCGGCTCGTTGTGGAGACTGGGTGTGTGATCCATTTCGGCACTTTCTGGGGGGTCGACGACACGTCTATCTAGATTTGTGCGACGTTTTTATATATAACCCGCAGATCATAAAATAATACAAGTTGCAGCTGTGTCAATGCGCGTTCGATTGAGTCTACTATCACCGGATTTGGAGGACATCTGGGAGTGCTATCCTCTGCGGACATCTGTAGGGTCTTGCGGTGCAAGCTGTTTTTGGAGTGCAATTTCCCATCTTGACAAAACATCGGGAATCTTTCATATGCGTTTTATTAGGCGATGCTGCCTTGAAAACCTGATACTTCATAGTTTTTGTCCAACGCGCCAACCGTATTTGGGACTCTCGCGCCTGTGAGTGCATGCCAGTCATGTGATCTTGACGTTCGAACAGCGGATGAAAAATTGACAAAGAACATTGGATCACTATGGGGACGGCTCCATCCTGAACTCCCACCTTAAGTCGTAAACGTCCAGGGACCCCACGGCGGGTGCGTCTTTCGGCATATCAACAACTTCGAAGGCACCGAGTTCCCTCAGTCTTCCAATCTCTTCTTCCTCCGCCTGACGCCAGAGCTGTGTGTCGGGTCTCACCATTGCCTCTTCGTGTGATTGCGGTTTCGGTAGGCGTCCGAGTTTCTTCATGTTTTCCTGAAGGTCTCTATCAGCCTTCTCCAACAGGACGTGAAGAATGGTTCCCCCAAAGTCTTCTTGTTCGCGTACGAGGTTGACCTCATCGTCGCCACCATCCTCCTCTTCTTGGTCTGGATCTTCACCGCGTAAGCTGCTGAGACCTTCGTGACTTCTCCACCTTCCGACGTCTCTTGCTAGTGGGAGTAGCGTCGGTACGTTCGACAGTGGGTGTTGATCCGCCTCCTCCTGTTGGTGGTGGGTCTTGTCCACTTTCTTCTTCTTCTTCTTCGAACGGAAAGTCGTCGAGGTTGGAGTAATCGCTCTTCTCCTCCTCCTGTCCTCTGACGTCGCTGGTGCCGCCCCACAACAAGTTCCACTTCTTCGGCGATTCCGCGGGCTTCGGCGCTTGTGTTCTTCCTCCAACCGTCCCCTTTCCTATCCCCTTCTCCCCCAAGTTCGGAACTCCGTCCGCTGGAAGTTTCCCCCAATCTCCCCGTCCCTCTCCCTCCCACTCCCGTAGACGATCCTTCCCCAACATCGTGTTGCCCATCCGCCCAACTTACATGTTTGGTCATCTGCTGAACCGGTACTTGCTTCGGTTGCGGTGCCGTTGGGGGTTGTTGGTCGCCGGTGTTGGGGTTTCCGTTGGCGCCGGGCCTGTGCTATCTGGTAGCAGCAGAGGGTTGAAGCCGATCCATTCGCTTTCCGCGCCGCTCCACGCTCACATCAACGATGGGTAACCAGGAACCGCCATACGAGAGGATCTCGGGAAGTAGGATTCGTTGAACTTGCAGTTGAGTATGTGAACTCGCTTCACAGTGCCAGTAGATTCGAGGGGTAAAACGTAGCAAACTGAAGGGGAATGGTTGCCGAGGAAGACTGCCTCGATACCGGGTTGGTTGAACGTGTGTCCCCGCTCTGCATGAGGGATTGACACGACAACTTAACAACCGAAAGTACGAAAGTGACCAATCTGTGGGTGCACCCCAAGCAGTACGTACCAAGGAGCCGTCTTCTCGCCCAGTCGCGACGTCGGTACGGTGTTTGATATGAGAGCCGACTGTCGCATTGCCCACGGCCATCCATACACGGTGAGTCGTGTGGGTTGCATAAGACCGAGAGTCTTCGTTCTCAGCGTTTGAATTGCCGGTTCGACGATTGCCTGCATACTGCCGTGTCCGCGCGCTCCAATCTCTAAGGTGATGCCGCGCTGAATACAGAACTCCCGAAGTTCATGTGTGTCGAAGTTGCCATCTCCATGCAACACTCTGATTCTGAATTGCGGAAATTGATCGCGTAGTTGGTCAAGGTGCCCCATCAACCATACGTACGCGCCGTGTTTAGCCTTAAAAGGGCTCCACCCAAATGAGCTCGGTTCCCGCGTCGATAAGTACCGCCATGGCAGTGGTGAACATTCTTCGCTGCGATGAGGAGATCTACGACTAACAACGCTAACGGTTCCCGGAGGTGAAAACTTCGGTCGGTGGACGTTGAATCGTGTCGCTGTGCCTTCGATATTAAACACGTCTTGCACCATTTCAAGACATCTCCATTGCCCTTCGTCGGTCCTTTCTCTCTACCCAGGCCGACGAGGTTGTTGCGAAAAACCGCCTGCAGCTTCCGGTTGGATACATGCCCTAACCGGCGGTGCCACGACGTCCACTTTTCCGACCCTTTGCTCTCTCTCTCCTTCTCATCATTATCATCATCACTCTCCAAATCTGGGATATCATCATCTCCGCCGCCTTCGCTTGTCTGCATAACGGTGTCGACGTCGTCTGTTCGCCAATACGTCAACCTTCGAACATTGACGAGTCAACCCTTGATGTGTTGTCCATCTCTGCTCCACAGTCACTTCGTTGATTTCCCAAACTTTCACCGCAAGTTTAATACCATTCCATTCCATGACTCCAGGTGTGCGAGGAAGAAGCAAAAGCCGATTTTCTTCTCGCCTAACAGGCGCATGTCGATGGCTTCCACATTTCTGAAAAATCGTCATTTTGAATATGCCGTTCGGTGTCCAATCAGTCGCAATATCCCGCGGCCCCAATCAAAACGAATTAGGCATCTCTTTGTACTTATGTTGGCGGCCTGTGTAGCGCACATCCAATCTTGCATTTGAGCCCTTGCTTCCAAAATCGCATAACGCAACCCGACGGAATCATAGCGCTCCCACAAATACAAACCTTCACATCGATTGAAGACATTCCCCGACATCTCACAAGCATACAGCATTTTGTTCCTTTTTGAAAAGAGGAAGCTCATCACGCCCGCGCAAATCCATTTCACCGTCCACTTTCTTAGGGCCGTCAGCTCCAGGTAACGTATGGAATTTCCTCTATCTGGTATTCTCTTCTGAAACCAGACCATTCCCCTCATCTTTCGACATCCTCTGACAGCCAAACATCCTCGAAAATACATCTTCTCCTTAGGCTTCCAAATCCTACGCACCCCCTTTGTCATCCGATTTGATCCTTCGAGAAACAGAAGACGCTCGGTGAAAGCAGCAGCACCTTCCAGAATGCCAGTTCTCAGTCGACGCACCCAAGCACCCAAAACAACTCCGCTCCGTACCATTACCATTCTCCTGCCCGCCAACCCGAGCGTGATTTTTCGGTCTCCGCAGGAATGGAATGGCATTTGAGATACCTTTCGCGAGAGATAGAAATTCACAAAAAGCAAGCATTCGAAGAGAAAATCCGTTCAAAATCGTTGATGTTACAAGTACAACAACTCAACCTCCAATTGGAGCAGCAGAAAGTCATGAATGCCGGACTCCTGGAAATCAAACATGAGCAATCGTTGTTTATTCAGGCGAAGGACCGTGAACTTCGGACCTTCGAGCACAGATCGAACAACTTTGGCACCTGATCACAAACCTGGAATATCAATTGCGTGAGAAGCAAGACGTCCACAACTGAAAACAATGCAAAGGCTAGATCCGATACCGAGGTGGAATCAGCACAAGCTCAGTTGGAGGCGAGTAGGAAGGAGGCAGCAACATTGGCTGCCATGGTCGGAAGATGTGAAAAGAAGAATGCTGGTCTTGAGGAACTGAAAAATGAACTCGAAGCGAAAATCAAATTTCTTGAAGAAAATTCTCGCAACCAAGACCAAGATTCTAAAGCCATTAGTTCTGGTCCATGCTGCCTCCATTTGCGGAAACATTTTGACTTCACGCCAGTCAGGCCGCTTGGACGAGGCGCATTTGGAGAAGTTGTTTTGGCACAACCCATGCTCCGCGACCAAATGGTGATCAAATCGATACCAAAAAAATCGATCACTTGGGCAAGCTCGCGAAATGTGGGAAGTGCCATCCCGGAAAAGGCAAAGATTTTGATGAAGGTACTGTGCGTTCACAAGTTTAAGCAGTATTCATCAACAAAATCGAGCGTGGTTTAGATTTCATCTCGCGTCACCCATTTCTCATTTCTAAATTCAACCAACTTCCAGCTATCGCATCAAAATATTGTAAAATGCTTCGGTTTCACGGAGCTAGATGAGGATAATATGGGTCTCATTCAGGAGTACGCTGGTAAAGGACTTGAAGGCCTTGACCAACAAGTAAGCTTAATCTGTATTGGTATCTTCCCCTTCTTATACCCGGAAAGTTTGAGTTTTGAAAAGGCAAGGCCGTAAAAAAGCTGAATTCTTTGTTTTCAAAAATTTCGTTGACATTCACTCTCCACAATTAAGCTACACTCGTCGGCTTTCTGAGCTAGGGGCTACCAGAGTCTTGACGCAGATTTTGGATGCCTTGGCTTACCTCAAAAGTAAACGGGTTGGGCACCTCGACATCAAACCTCAGAACATTTTAGCGCATGAGACGACACTTCAAGTAAAGGTGATCGACTTTGGCCACTCACGGAAATGTCAAGCCATCGATTCTAAAATCGACCAATATCAAGGGTATGCACGCTTTTCAGCAACTTAGACGTGGTAACTTATATTCCAATACGTGCAGATGATGACTCACTGAGACTAACTATTTCCTTCTTCCAACAAAAGCACGGGCGCGTACATGCCACCCGAACGTCACCTCTGCCAGCTGTTTGATCCCTTCTTGGTTGGGCGATAATGGTGACCATCTACACCATGGAGGAGGGTCGAAAGCCCTTTGACGACCTCGACGATATTGTAGATGACGATCCGCGACCAATGTGGTCTCTCCCATCCACCTCCCGTCTTCGGGCAGTAGTTGAAGACGTTTTGATGGAAAAAGACCCTGCAAAAAGGCCGACGCTGGAACAACTGTTGCAAAAATATTCGTGGCTCGGAGATGTAACATTAGATTGAATGCAGTCGGAGGCTGTATGCCCGTTTCCTTGCGCACTCCTACTGCGAATCTGTATTAGAATGCACCAGCAATTGTCGTCCGTGTGGTCATTATGCAAATATGGATATAGCCTCCAAGCACACAAGGAGGACGTCATTTGATACCATGTGTTGGAGTTTCCTTCAATGAGCGTGGAAGCGAGGGTGGAAGGAAAAGAAAATCAAGACAGTCTTTCCGTTTCACAGTCAAACGCGTTGCGATTGAAGTGTGGAGAAGAGACGGCCAAACTATTCACGTGATGAGAATGGAACATGAATGAAAGCTGGAGGGGTTGTCGCGCGGTGTGGGAAGTTTACGGCAAAGCGAACACATGTGGTCTTTGTGAAGAGCAGAAGTCGCCGCCCTAAAAAGTTGTTTGCTGAACCTGCACGAAAGATTGCCTCATCTCTGCGTGGTTCTCAACAGTTTACGATAGCCCGCATTTGTTTCCAAAACATCGCTGGAAGTGTTGTCGGTCTTGCTTGAACTGTTGCACTCTTGCCTTGATTTGGTCTCACTCCAGTCACAATTCTATGGCCGACTTTGGCTTCCTGTACGAAACTGGGAGTGGGACGTGAAATCAGTTTTCCTAGCGAAGCGGGCGTGCGTTTCTCCAAGTAACTGTACGCAGTTTCCAACGCAATCCTTCAAACCCCAGTCTCCAATATTCATCATCCATATCTGCATCCATATGGTTGAATTCGAAACTAATAGCGGCATGTGAATTTGTATGCAGCTCCATTGTGAAACCCAACGCCTTGTATGCGCCCCGCCGGCGCCCCCAGTTCTTCAACCCTCTCTTTCCGCCCTCTTTCGCCGCTTGCCGCTGTCGAAAAATTTTCCGCGTCTCCCCTGCCGTCTGCCCTAATGCCCTGCCGTCCACCTGCCGTCTGCCTCTCCTCTTCATGCTGGTTCTCCTCGCTCACAGCGTGAACTAAAACCAGTTCCAGAACAAGACCTAGCGATCATAGGATGATCTGAGGACGTGGTTTTCGGGGAATCTCTCGTGTAAAGTGGATCGTCACCATCCGTCTCTGAAGTCGAATGTTTCGAGTTTCACAATTGCCTGCCCTGTTGCCTGCCTGTCTTTTTGGATTCCATGATCATCTTGGAACCTGCTTGGAACCCACACACTTCCGACGTTCCTTGCTCTTCACATCTCTTCTGATCTAGCAGAAAGAAGCATTTGGGCCAAAAATCCTGTACGCGGACGACAGCTTCATTTCTTCTCATCGAGTTCGTTGTCTTTGTGTCATTATAGTTCATAGATACCTCATAGCATAGCAACCCATCAGCACCTCTTGCGAGCTTGTCGACTCTTTGAACCTCATGGAACCAATCGCGTTTTCGACAACCATGAGCCTCGTATGCAAAACTCCAGTCCGTCGCCACAACCACGAACCGACGCCTTCTAAACTCTCAAAGACCTCTTTCAAGCCAGTATTTGGATTCAAATCGTGGACATCGCTGACACATATCCCAAAGATCGTCACCAAGGTTTCTCCACCGCCAGTCTCAAAGGATCAGAAGGATCCCCAGAAAGTGATGTATAGAGCTCCTTGGGCGTCGCCAGTGAGTCCGGTGGGATCGTTGGCGGCGTCGTTTGCCGCGCAGACGTTTTTTTCGAATGGGGGTGCGTATCTTGATCGGTGGCCCGCGAAAGCGATTCAGATGCCGACGCATTTTGGATTCCATATGCACACGGAGGCTTCGTTGAGCTTTGGTGGGAAGTCTGATGCTGCTGGGAACTTGAATTCAAACGCTGAGAAGGTTTGTCCACTTTTCATGAATCTTTGCTGCAGAATTTTGAATATTTCCGATTCAGACACGGACTTCAAATATTTACACATTTTTGTTACCTCTTGCTTCTATTCCGAACAGTTGGCGGACACGCAAAGCAAAATTCCCACTCAGTCGATACGCAGCAAAGTAGTCCAATGTGCGGACGCCGAACCTGATCATGAGGAACGCGTCGAAGTTCAACAAAACATCCCCATCGCCTCCGCAAACCCACACGAGCCCCTTCAAGGACCGAAAAGCGGTAACTGCGTACCCGATCGTACGGAGGTCCAACCCAGTGACGAATGTTCTCCATTTGTATCAACAACGTCAACCGCCGAATCGCACGAAGCGCAACAAAAAACACAACGGCGACCGAGGCTGTGGACCCCATCGGAACGTCGGTCTATACAGATTTTGGTCCAAATGGCCCTAAATACAGCTGACGATCGCATGGAAGAAGATCAAGACAACGAAGAGAAGAATGTGCGCTCCTCGGAAGTGGAATGTCAGTTCGGAAGGGCGGGGGTGTGCAAGGCAGACGATAGGAATGATCATGACGATGAAGGACAGGACGACTGCGAAGAAGGATCCCGTGAAGATTTCGGCCTGGATCAAGACGATGATGAAGACGCCGAGGAAGGATCATTGCCGGGTTCCCCCGCCATGTCTGGCCTTATGACGCTCATGCAGACAGGTTTGCCTGACTGGGGTGTGAATAACTCATCTCACACCGCCGACGAAAGTTCCGTCGGGGATAGAGCTCCAAACTCCCCAGTCATTCCTACTCGCCGTTCCTCGCTTTTTTTCGTCGGACCCACATTTTACCGGAATCTTCAACACGAGCACCTGCAACACGAGCACCTCAGCAAAGACCTCCGCCTAAGTCATGGGAAAATCGCGGCGTTTTAGCTCGATGTCGAGGCAACAGAGTTTTTTTACTTATTTGTTATTTATTTTAGGTATTTTTTGAACATGTAATTTTGCATAAACAACCTTTTAGATCCTTAGAATAGATATCTAGATTATAGAATAGAGGTTCTAGAGCAAATTATAATCATAAACACTGCTCGCCTTTTGTGGATGATTTGAAAGAAATCCATTACTGTTCCCTGGACTTTTCCCCAAGCGTCCATTTCTTAGCTGGACGAGGTGTATGGGTCGGAGTCTGAATTGGCGGAGTTTCCGATCATCGAACACGTGCCAACCCTTTGTACCCCCTGAGTTTGCATTGCAGTCCGCCTTGCAGCGAAGTGATTTCCTGACAACAAACCACTTCTCACCCACCTCTCTTGAACGGGTCAACGGCGGAGGGTGCCCCTAGTTCGTCACGCGAGAACATCGACAGAGTTTATCTCAACCGGGACGGTCTCCACCAACACGGCTCTTTCAAAAGACGCACACACCACCTCATTTCAAGCAATGGCGGTGGGAAAAGAGCCTAATGACGAGCCGGACCGTGTTTCGACCTTCAGAAACGGAATTTCCCCGCCGCTCGAATGTGTACATGATGGGCTAGAAGGTTTGGGCTTGGAAGGGTCTTGGGGTGATGCAGATGCGGACACTATCTCCGTTGGGACAGATGAAGACATTGTTGTTCGGCCACAGCGTAAGGAGCTGGAGGTTGGAACGGGCATCGATGTAAGTGTAAGATGTGGGTTATGGTAATTCTACGGTCGACCTTCAAATCTTGGCAAGGTTCGTGTTGGAGAGTTGTGTTGACTAAGAGGCATTGCGTTTTTGATTTAGGATGATTTTCAGCAGCTTCTCCAGAATTTGACACATCGGTAAGAAACTGTTGCGCGAATAATTCCAGCATCACTTGTGCCAAGAAACTCCAGGCCTTCCTCTGAAACTATACCTCTTTGCGTCTTCAACAAACGTAGTGACGAAACGTTGGCGGAGTCAGTTTTGCCGCACCTGGATTTCAGGCTGGCGGTCACGAAACTTGACCAGATTCTCGAACGCACAGAAGATGCAGTAGATGGGGTGGAACGATCAAGGTACGGACTCATTATTTGACTTCTTGCGGCCAATTCCGACCCTCTTTTGCAATTGACTTTCTTTCGCCTGAACAACATGAGCATCGTTCTCTCCACTTTGACCAGATTTTGCGATCACGACGGGCTTTACGTCAAACTATCTATGCTCTCGGCCATTCTCTGCGATCCGTACCTCACAGCACGCGACAGCCTCCAACGCATTCTGGCAAACATAGAAAACACGCTGGCAGAGTCGTTGAAAGATACATTTGGGTACGAAGATTGTAACAAACCTCTTTCAGTGAAATCACATTCGTGTTCGGCATGGGAGGAACTGGGTGTGAGGTTATTTGTGAGACTGACAGAAAGCTCTCGATGATTTTGGTTTGAGTAGGTTTCGTGTGTCAAAAAGAGTTCATTTCTCCAGCCCTGTCACAACGAATAAAGCATACAGTAGTCGTGTTCTCGGTGGGTGAGAGTAGATGACATTGAACCCGTTTCCCGTTCCACTACTTATCATTTGACTAACGAGCCACACTTCCCATCCGTGAAACCCAGCTTTCGGATCAGCTCTCCATCACTCACTTCTCTCGTCAGACTCACCGAATCGCATACCCGTCTTCTACTTCGCCGATGATCAAAACGCCGCTGATATCGAAAATGAGATTCTGGAGTCGTGGTCGTGGGTAGGTGGCGTGTTGGGAATCCGTGAAGCGAAATTCCGAAAAGGTAACCAATATTGCCAAATGCAAATTCTGAGCGGCGTACTCAATTCCATGATCTGGAACCTCACACCTTGTCGTTCACTTGCCAACGAATGGCAGTCCCTAGCATGCCGCAACGAGAAGTGATGGACTTTTCGTGGTTCAAACGTGCGGTGGAGGAAGACGAAGCAGAGGGTATGTGCCCTTGCTTGATGATCGCGAGGTTAGGCACGCCTCTCACGGACGAAATCGACGACCTGGACCGGTTTCGTTCATTTTGCGATCAGCACAATATGTGGCTGCATGTTGAAGGGTAATATGGTGATTTCGAGTGTATGCGCAATGCATCTGCTGTTTCAATTTGACCCACGCCATCTGACTGAATCGCATTCTCATTTTACTTGGTGCGAAAATCAGGACTTCCTTATTTTCATTGCTTTCATCCAGTCGCGCCGTGGACCCCTCGAACACACCCTCACGCACCCGAAACAGCAGCATCGACGCAACCTACCTCGCAGATTCCGTCCACATCAACATGGGCTCGTGGTTTGGGCTTCCCAACCTTCCTGGTTTCCCAGAGCTCACATTCTTCCAAATGACGGATCCTCTAGGACCGGGGAACGGTCCTTCACAAGAAAACGCCTATTTAATAGATGAGAGCTCATCGTTGTCTAGGAGGGTGATGGAGGGGCAAGCTCCGAGTAGATTGGGAAGCTTAAGGTGGGAAACGATGGCCCCAGATACGGTTCGGGTCACGGCTCTTTTGTACTTGTGGTCACTGGTGGAAGCTGGTGGACTTCAAGCGATTGAAGTCAAGATTCTACAAGCGCAGGAACTGGTATGTATTAGGATT
The DNA here is from genome assembly GCA_027596845.1 of Quaeritorhiza haematococci. NCBI lineage: Eukaryota > Fungi > Chytridiomycota > Chytridiomycetes > Quaeritorhizaceae > Quaeritorhiza > Quaeritorhiza haematococci. The sequence continues at coordinate 6,893 of JADGJF010000570.1, read as the reverse complement.
TCTTTATCGATTATATTACCGTCTCCAGAAGCTCGACAGTCTTGGTGTGTTTCATAGCTGATGGATGCTTGTGATATTGAAATTGTGCGGGTTTACAGGTGCGAACCTTTAGGGAAAGGGTTTCGAAGTGTTCCGGTGCCGGGTCTTCATCGTCGCATGTGGCCCCTATCACTGGCCTCGTTCGGTTCACGTCACCCTTCGGAAACTGCAGTAGCGGTGCGGACGTCACGATGGAGAATTCAGCTACCTTGTTTGTGAGTAGGGCTTATTGTCACTGCATTCGCGCAAGGGACTCTGCATACATATGTGTTTCTCATACGACCCTCTAATCTCTGTTATTCTCATTGGTAAAACAAGATCTTCAATAGTCTCCCAGATGCATTTCGTGCTGGACTGAAACTTGATACGGTGGATATTGCAGGGAAGTTGCATATCCGGTATCGGCCCTTGATCGTCCGTAAGTTTCTCAGTGTTTCTCAATCTTTCGTGTTCATCCACATAGTCGCTTCCAGTATGTGATTCGCGCCGACGTGTCAAGTTCCAGTTCCTTGAACTATTGCTAATCAGCTCGTTTCTTTCGCTTTTCGATTGCAATATGTTGCACTCTGCAGCCCTCCCCCCCCAAAAACACGCCGAGCTTCTCATCCCAGCACTCAACCATATTTCCCGAAATTTATCGTGTATCGACTCGACATTCACTCTTCGACCTTGTTTCCTCAAGGAAGTTGCAAACATTAAGGAGTTGCGATTCATCAAATGTGCTGAGGAAGTGGACATGGAACAGGAAGTGGCACCTCACCGTCCCAGTGCTAGTGATACCGATATCGACGAAAACAGCAGAGATGATCCATCTCAACCACGCACCAACGACGACAGTCCCAAGGGCACGCATGATGCATACCCCTCCTTCATTTTAGGAGCCCTCCAATACGTTCCCCTCTACATCGATCTAGATGCAGCTCGCAGAGACGGAGGAGGCCTCAACATGCCGTATTCCGTAATCGAGGATTTGGAGTTGCTAAATGAAAACCTTGTGGAACTACTTTCGTTGTTGATATCCGATAATCTTGAGGAGGAGTTTGAGGAGGCCGATATAGATGAGGATATTAGGATGCTGGTGGGGAAGTGTCGAGGGGTAGTGAGGTTTTTGAATGGGGATGTGCTGGAGGGAGGTGAGGGGGCTGGTGAGGAGGGGAAGGAGGTCGGGTCTGGTGAGAGTGATGCGCTTGTGGGGCCGTTGGTGCGGTCTTGTGTTTTGATCGGAGTGGTGGGTGGAAGATGGTTGCGTTTCCTTTGACATTTTCAGATTGAGGGGCTGGTTGGTGTGTTGATGGAATGACGCGATGATTGTTCATGATTCTATGCCACTGATTGAAATGTGCCCTTTTGGTTAATGCAGGACAAGACGCCTTTCACGGAAGAGATCATTCAAGACGTGCTTGCGCTTGTTGTGCGAGTTGGGAGGAAGTTGGAGATAGAAGGGAAGGTAAGTCCCGCCGGAACTCTAAAACAGAAAAGCGCATCACCGCCCTTCCGTATCCCATTCGTTAGTTGAGCGAAATCTTTCCGCACAAACTAATGATTGTTGTTTGTCTTCCATTCACGAATGGTGCGTTATAACGCCATTTTTTATCCCAGTTCATGGACACCATGGCGGACTGGATAAAGAAGGGCATAAAAGACGCTGAGCGCGTGTTGAGGAACGAGTCGTCGGGAATGGTGAGTCTTGCCGTTGGTGACAGTGGACGGGCAATTACTGCCTTCCTTGAATGCTCGGTCATAGCGAGCTCCTTACTAAGTAAAGTGATCCGATTATCTTCGCATGTGATAAAAACAGCAACCACGGAGCATGCTGAGATCTCTCCCGGTTGTCCGATCCGTCTGGGGATGGCTGGCACCCGAACCGGCGGTGATCCAAACGAGGGATCCAGTGGCGAAAACATGGAAGTTTACGACTGGTATGCGATTGTTTCTGCGTCTTTCTGCGTCTGTTTGAAAACTTGGGTCTTTCCTTGCGTTTTCTCACATTCACCCACCGACGGAACGTAACCTTCATAATGTATCTCAGGTTTTGCCACGATCCCGCTGCTCTCCACTGCATCAACACAACACGAACCCCCGACAACGGAAGCATCCCCATCTGAACCCAACATCGCACCGTCAGCAGAAGACGAAATTCAGGTGAAGGCACCACAACCCCAAAACGCTGCAGAGGCGCTTTCAATCGCTTCATTGATCCAAGAAGCAGCATTTGATGATGGGACTGGGAGTGCAAGTCCGATCAGTGACTCCGAGAAGAAGGATGGTCGTTTGGACTCCGAGGTGGAAGAAGGCGTCAGTTTGGATGAATCGAGGGAAATGGCGAATATTGGGAAGGATGTGCGGGATCGGGATTTGGAGAGGATTAGGGTTGAGGAGTTCTCGATACTGAAGTCGCCGATCCAGGTGGTTGTTACTAATGTGGATCAGGCGGCGAGTGCTTGAAATGGCTTGAAACTGTAATGTAGGCACATAATGTGAAATGTGGGGATATTGAAGTAACTTATTTTACATGGCTTTTTAATTATTGCAATGTGTTGTGTTGCCGCGCTTCCCTTTCCTCTTATGTATTGGCTGTGTATGTTTCCTTGCAGCGGCTGTCCCGTCGAAGGCCACAAAGCAGTCAGTGCTGGATGCATCCACCATATAACACTCTGTGGCGCCTCTATGTTTTGTTTACAATATGTCACAATATTTACGATACAATCGTGTAACTTACTATGACCAAAACAACAGGATTTCCATGCCGCTTCATGCATAATAAATGCACATAATGCTTCACACATTCACTTGCCATGTATCGTCCCTTTGGTGCTTCAAATTCACAGGTACAATCGAAAGAACAATCCAAAAAGAACACCTTTACTCAGACGTTTATTCCTTTGACGTGATTTAGAACAAAGCTCAGGGCTCTCGTTGGGGGTGTGGTGGGAGGGGTGCTTTATAGCGCACTGAGCGCCAAGAGTGGTGGTGGTGGTTTGCTGGGCGGTGCCGGATGACGTCGGCTTGATGGGGCGTCGCTCATCCGTCCCCCCGTCCCCGTTCCTCATGTTCACACTTTCGCTTATGCTTTGCCCTTCGTGGATCATTCCGGTCCCAGAATCCCGTCGCTGCACAGGTCGCTGCATAGGGTGGGTGAAAGCACCGCGGGCGGAGGCGACGGTGACCATTGAGGAAAAATTTTCCACCTGGCCTCTCCCATGGACGCTGTACGAGCTGTTCCACGGCGTCACACAAATCAATTCCAAACTCCGCTTGAGCACAGGTTGAGAACTTGGTTGCACACATGGCTGAGCTCGAATTTCAAGCTCAAAGAAACAAAGCAAGAGTCTCACCATGTGTGATGCTGCGAGATCTTCTTGGGCATGCGCTGGACTGGGCCAAGTCTATGGGCCGAGTAGAACCCAAAGCCGGCACGGCACATTGGCAGGATGCTAGGGGAGCCCCAAAACGAGGTTATATATACCGGCACAACGTCGCGGTTTCTAAACGTATCCCGCATCCATACACCTCTCTTGTTGTTAGAAAAGATAACCGCACTTAGAAAATCCGACGGAAATTTGCTCAAAACAACTGAAGAAAAGATGAAAGCCGCCACCGTGATCGTCGGGTTGTTGTCCGTCGCCCTTTCAACTTTCGCGTCGCCCATAGATTTGGTTGAGGTTGAAGAACGCCAAAACGCTCCAGACCCATCCAAAACATTCATTCAGTCTATCAGGTAAATGGAAAGGATATGATGTTGTAGTCGCACGATTCGTTTCCGTCAATGTTTTGTTTGTTTCCCGAGTCGACCAAAGCAGTATTCTAACCTTCCCCCCCTTCTTGACTTTTGTTTCAGTTACGGTGGATCTGGCTGCCCGCAAGGTTCCGTCGGCATCAACTTCAACCCCACTCGCAACGCCTTCACCCTCCTCTTCGACCAATTCGTCGCATCCGTCGGTCCAGATGTCGCTTTCACCGAAAGAATAAAGAACTGTCAGCTCAACATCGATCTTAGACTTCCGGCCGGGTGGCAGTACGCCGTCGGTACCGTCGATTACCGCGGTTTCATGGAACTTGACTCGCGTGTCAAGGCTAACTTGTCGAGCAAGTACTACTTCCAAGGAGATTTGAGGGGTTCCACGGTATGTCTTCGTGTGTTTTTCCATCACCAAGTGGAGTTGCTTTGAATCAATTGCAGAACAATCATCTGATCTCCTCAACCCTCCATTCAATCCCCCCTTCCAAAACACCGCCACACCCATTCAGGTCACGGAGACGTTCGTTGGGCCGCTTACCAAGAACTACGTGGAGAGGGGACAGTTCGATTACAACACCTGGGTCTGGAGCCCGTGTGGCGGCAGCCGGAACATCAACATCAACACGCAGATTCTCGTCTCCAACGACGAGAACAGATCTGGACGTGGGCAGATGACGACCGACTCGATTGATGGCAAGATTGAGCAGAAGTACGGGTTGACGTACAGGCTGTGCTGATCAAGCCATGATACCTTTTTCTTTCGATTTGAGTTGTCGATCATACTGAGCATGCATTTGATATAGATTCTTCAGCATCTTTTTCGATGATAGTTTGGCATTTTTCATAATCATTTGTAGCATACATAGCTTCACGATAAAGGCATCGGGAATGGTGTAAAAGCATTTAGACAAGAGAGATCATCTTTCACTACATAATCATGACGGATTTCCGGAATGCTTCCGGCGCTATTTGTAAGACCATGTCTTTAGCGAGCTACAAGAGCGCGACAAGAAAGGAAACAAGGAAAACTTGCTACAGTAGTGGGTACATAGATGTGTACATAAGCAGACGAAGAGTACGAGTTGATGTGTGACCTCTCTTTTTCTTTCTTAAGATTCCTCGTCACTGAGTTCACTCTGGTCACCAGTCGCCCTTTTGGTTAGGATCTAAGACACACAACGCCTGAGATAACATCTAAGGAAAGCGGGAACGCCTTTGGCATGACATGGGCAATTTATAGCATGTTCTTTCTTTGGGTATCTTTTTCCTTTCCAAAGTTTACTAAACTAAGTTTCCAACTTTCCCCAGTAACTTCGGTCACACAGAAATTACACCTTGCATATGTTCTCAGTCCAACCATGACTTCGACATTTAATCCGTGCCAACAAGAGCAGGAAGATCCGGTCGCCTCCCCGCAACGGCCCTCGCACCCCCGGCATGCACCTCTCCTCTCAACCATTACCGCCCGCTCCATCCACACTCCCATATCATCCCGCTGCTTCCCCTCCGCCGCACCCGCACTGTCACCCCTCACTGCCACCACATGGGACCCCACCACCTCATCCTTCCTCAAAACCAACCCCGCCCCCGCTTCCTCCGCCTCTCATGATATCCTCTCCCCTCCTCCCTCATATTCCTCTTCTCCGGAACGTGCTCATGTGAAGCCTACCGTGTCCAGGTCGTCCGTCCCGCCCGGTCTCGCCACCAGCACGTCTTCGTTTGTAAGCACGAGTACGGCGTACCAGCGAGCGGTGGGGGGTTCACCTTACTTTGTGTCGAGATTGGAATTGGGGAGAACGCTTGAGGGGCATCGCGGTTGTGTCAATACTATTGTGTGGAATGAGACTGGGGATAGGATTTTGAGTGGATCAGGTGGGGGGAAGAGAAAGCCGTGTTTCTCTGCAAATGGGTGCATACACGTGTTGTTTTCATTCGGTGATTCTGTTGTGGTTTACTACGCAACTTGGAACCGTGGCTGGGGGAGGGGCAAAGGGTTTCCACAAAGGGCAACCACCTTTCGCTCACATCTGTGTGCTTTCCTTTTCATATGCACTGCGCTCAATGTTTTGTTTGCATGGGAATCTCCGCAATCCACACATCCTCCACGTTTCGCTTGCCCGCCGTTGAACTCGCGACCGCCTCACAGATGACACTCAATTGAACATCTGGGATCCGTGGCGTCCCGAACCCCTGCTTCAGTCCATAAATAGCGGACACCAGGCAAACATATGTGAGTAATGCGGTTTGGCCTACAGCTGCAAAGCGTTGAGAAAACAGTCCGTTTCTCTTAGTTCTTGAGCTTCCTGCGCTGCGAAACCGGGGAGAGCCTCTTTTAACATCCGTCTCGCGTATTTGCCTGTGTGAAAACCCGGGGCACCGCGATTACGAACTCAGTTGCGGCGAAATGGCTTCCCTTCACAAACGAAAGGCATATCGTTTCATGCGCTGCGGACGGCTTGGTTCGGTTCACTGATCTGAATAACGTGTCGCAGATAAGCGAGGTGCGTGGATCAGACGGTTCAAAGTTTCCTCCCTGCTTGGAAAGTTGCATCTGACGAGGGTGTCCTTTTCTTCAATGTTTTTGATTGCAGCCTGCTGCACGGATGACGAGTCAGTCGCACCCACCTTTTCGATGCCACAGCGATATCACCTTTGAGGTGTTGGCGGACCCGCTTTCTCCATACATTTTCTTCAGTTGCTCCGATGATGGTAAGCGGGTTTGCAGCACAACAAAGGAAAATAATACCATGCAAGTTCTGTAATAACCGATACCCCCACCCCCTTCACCCCAGGTACCGTAAACCAATACGACCTCCGCATACGCACCTCCTGTTCCTGTGACTCCTGCAACAAACACGTCCTCATCGACGTCAACAAAGGCACTCTCGGCGCCAAAACGGCTCCCCCCATTTCCTCCTCCTCCTCCAACGGCAGCGGCCGAAGCAACGGAATCCACCGCAGTCTCTACCAAGCTTTTGCGAATAGGTATTCGCGAGCCCCGGAGATTGGGATAACGACCATGAGTTTACACCCAACGAGACCGGTTTTGATGGCGGTGGGGTGTAGTGATGATATGGTGAGGGTGTTTGATCGAAGGATGGTGCATGTGGCGGGG
>JADGJF010000569.1:0-17884 GCA_027596845.1 Quaeritorhiza haematococci | reverse complement strand
GGGGGAAATAGGGGATTGGGACGGTGGAGTTGAGTTTGGTACTCATATCCAGGAGGCGAGCTGGACTGTGGTTGACACTTATGGGGTAGAAGAGGAGATTCTTCCCTTGGTGACCGAAGGGGTGGGAATGCCATAATGGACGGCTGTTTGCAGTGACCCAGGTGGAGGTACTTAGCGTGGCAGTCTTACGTGATGGAACGCTGCAGATCTGGTGTAATTCATATCCATGCTCAGAATTCACGGTTTCGATGGTTTCCGTCCGCTTTTGAGCGAGCGATGTATGAGAGTTATGTTTGACCCCAACCCTTGTCTTTGCCAAACCTTCAGACTGCCAATATGTCCCGCGATCAAGCCGCAGAGATCGCTGGAATCCACTATGAGAGTCTTCGCCAATATTTGGCGTCGTACCTCCAGTCACAGCGATCCCAGCAAAACACAACAAATCAACGTCAGTCTGCCCGTGACAAACTTACACGCCTGACGAAGCAGCAATTTTCAGAACTTTCCACCGATGTCTTCGATGAGATGAATCGACGGCAGACAAATCCGACTGAAGGTAATACCACCGAATACTTACACCCATGTCCCGTGGTCGGGCCATGTCCGTGCATGATCACATTTGGTTCATAAGAAGAGACATCTTAACTCGGACTCCCCTCGCAGTCCCTTTCCTTCCTGTGTGTGCCGATTTCCATCCCAAACGAAACCAGGCCCGGCAAAAGCTCGCAACACTACCAAGCACAAGGTTCAAAGATCTCGCGTCTGACGTATACTTCGAAATCGAAAGGCGATTCCCGCATGTCATAGCACAGTATAATGCAAAATATGGGGAATCGGATGGTACAGTACGTGCCATGTCGTCAGGTTACGATAATCGCCCGGACCCTCGTGTAAGTATTCCGATCTGGACCGAAAAAGGCACAACCCAGATCACCAACTAACGCGTGTGACCTTCTGTCGATGGTTTCAGTATGACCAGGGACGCGGGCCATCATCCGCTCCCCCTGAACGCGATGATAGGGAAAGAGATAGATACCGTGAAAGGGAAAGGGAACGGGAGAGGGAACGGGAAAGGGAAAGGGAAAGGGAGCGGGAGAGGGAACGGGAAAGAGAACGCGAACGTGACCGTGATCGTGAGAGGGGACCAGTATCAGCCGGGCCAAACAGTAGTAGGGAGAATGGACCATCTGTCAACTTCACATCCTTGGATAATCTTATGGCCGATTTGGGCAGCATGCTTACGTACCCGAAGAACGGGGTATGTTATGACGTTTTCTGTTGAATCTCGGTTGATCAAGTTGTTGTCTGCGTGCAAGTGTATTTTTTCCTCGATTATTAATCATTTTGGGTATCTTGCCTTCTCACCACATCATCGGACTCCAGGATGGTGGCGGTATACCACAGGAAGCATTCGAAAAGATGCGCAACGAGTATGAAAACAAAATTGCGCAACTGGAGGGGCGGTTGAGAGAAATGGAACAAGACACAGGGGTACGTATTTGGAGATTTTCTTTCAAAAATCTTGATGCCCTTCTGTCCCGCCTCCATATTGTTGATTGCTTCCACCAAGACGACGGAAGATAGATGCTCATGAAGCTTGTTTCACAGCGATCGGAACGAATGCGAGACTTGGAAGATCGACTGGCAGAGCAAGTCCAGGTGCGTTGTGAAACTTGAACTTCTCCGCTGTACAAACCTTGTCTCCCAGCAAAGTTTAATATTTACGTCAATATCCATTGAATCCGACGCCAACCCGCTTGATTTCCGCAGGTGAACAAGGACTTGGAATCGACAGTTGCTCGGATGGATCGGGATTACAAAAAGTTGAAGGAAGACTTCGACAGCCTGCAGGATGATTACAACAACCAACAGCAGGTGAGGTCTCTTTCTAAGCATATCTTGTGTGTTTCTGTCCTGGATGTAGTTGGAATTTTTTTGAAATTGATGTCTTCCCCAACTCATGAACATCCTGATTTTGTCCCCCCCAGATTGCGAATGACATTCGGTCGGAGGCAACGAACCTTCTTGACGAAATCAAAAATCTTTCTCGGAAAAATGACGAGCTGCTCACACAAAGAGATCAAGATTTGGCGACAATTCGCCAATTGCAAGAAGAGGTTTGTAGCTTGTTCCCTTGATGGCTTTTGATAGCTCTTCTTGTCGTTACCAATACTAATTTGTCGTTGTGCGCTATGGAATAAAGGTCAAACGGCTGGAAGGTATGGGTGGCGGGAATGGTACGCTACCCAGAGGAGGAGATGATGGTAAGATAGGGACGATGAATGGGGAGGCGGATGAATCCTTAGAAGCAAAGCATCTCAAACATCGTATTTTTTTGAACCAGATGATGGCGGTATGCGCGATAATCCAAACATCGACTTCTCGAGGGACGACCTTCTGACGGACGACGATGGTGTGATTGATCGGGCTCGGGTCACGGCATACCAAGCCGCGGTTGATGATTTATTGCGAGCAGCCAGGTAACCAGACGGTCTTTTCCAGAGTGTATTGGATGAGGAATCACCCGCGACCCTAGCTCATTTAACACTTTCACCAAATCAGGAGCGATGCACCGACGAGCGTCCTGGTGGCGATGAAATCTATAGTAATCGCATGCAAAAACATAACCGAGGATACGGAAGTGTACGAATCTACGTCGTCGACCCTGAAAGACAGTGAGCGGGACCGGCTTGCAAATACGAAGAATAACCTTTCGGCCGCCCTTACGAATTTGATGACTGCAGCCAAGAACCACGCCACATCTTTTGGGACGAGTCCTGTTACACTGCTTGATGCCGCTGCTACCAATCTTACAGCAACAATTGTGGATTTGGTGAAGCTGCTCAAGCTGAAGCCTGGTGGGGATGCGGACCCGTATGACCAGCGTGCAAGTACGCATAGCAACGGATACGGTCGCGACGATGGATATTCGAAGAAGGATCGACCGGAAAGTTATGAAATCGACGAGCTCAAGGTATGGGGTATCATGATGCTTTTGCTTCTCGAAGGGACCATCACGAAGGAAAATGAGAATCTGATCGCCCTGTTTCCATTTGCGCACCAAACAGATATTCCTGGAGAAACAAACGGATCTCATTGTCCAGGCAATCCAAACGCTCTTGTATGCCATGAGGCAGTCGACCACATTCGGGCAAGAGTTCAAAGACACAGTCTCGGGTATCACGAGCATTGTTGAGAATCTCGTCAAAGTGTCTCGGCGGACGCTTTCAAAGCCCTCTGCAGCAGACTTTAGGACGCGCGGTGAAATGATCCTGCAAGATTTATCAGCAGCGAACTTGAAACTAGAGGAACTGGGCGTCTCGATGGTCAACTCACCACAATCGAAGACTTTGAAACAGCGGCTCGCCAGCTCGTCATATGAGATCGCGAAGGTGTGTTTTCTTTGCGGATTTGCGGCCTTTCGTTTGGTTCTGGCATTGGTTGGAGTTTCATGTTGCTAAATTTTTCTTCCTGAACCGTTGGATTCACAGTATGTCAAAGAGCTTATCAGCTTGATCGAGTAGTCGTTCGATCTCCCATTGAAGCCACGTGCCGGGCCCGCACTTGCCTATCTTCGCTTCCCCTCAGACCTCTTTCTTTCTTCAGGAGTCATATCGAAGCCCTTCTCTTATTTGTGTATACAATCCCCTCGCCTTCCCCTTTTTCCGTAGTTTATTTGCGTTCTACCTTCCTTAGGCTAACAGAAGACAGAAATCTGGAACGTTGTTTTTACTTATTTCGAGAGTATTGTTTGAGCGTTGTGTACAAATGTGGGCTGAAATGGGAGTAGGGAAAAAAGGGTATTCTGATCATGGTGAAAGGTCTGCGGGAACAACGCAAATTCAAGCCAATAACGGAAAGGATGGGCGAAAAATAGGTGATGTAACGCATGATAAAAGGCCAAGAGACAAGACCGCCCCTTCACAGTGGACTAAGAATTGGGTTCCCATCCCAACTTCTGTGGTCTTGGTGGTCTTTTAGGGTAGAAGACACGTGAAGGCGGGTGAGGGCCTGTTAGGCGTGGGTGGGTGAGAATCAGGTGAGAATGCCTGCCTGTGAGTGACCAGAAGGAGTCGCATGAGGTCGTATTAGCAAAAACCGGAATCTGACGAGGCAGCATCACGTTTAAGCCTTCAAGGAGCGCTTTGTGAACGGTAGAATCCCAAAGTCGGTTGCAGCCTCCTCAGTTGTGAGTGGGTGTGTTCTTACATATGTATAAACCAACGGAGAAGGCATGACCTTCCCATATGGTAATCCAGCTTCATCCAGGAGCGCTGTCGCTTCTCCCACATAATTGCCTGTCAAATGGACTCGACCACTCCCATAATATCCCAGGATATCGCCAGGGGTATCGCTAAACCCTGCGCTGACCCGAGTTCGATCATAGCCGGTCGGAGTCTGGGTCGGAGTTTGATCTCAGCAAGCGTTTCTGTATTCCCATGTCACACTTTCCTTCTTTTTCTGGTGTTACAGCGGGACTTTGATCTTGCACTTGGAGTCGTCGAGTTCAACCTTCAGATGACTCGTCCAGTCCAGTCAACGGGAGCTACGCGGGGGCCATCGGGAGCACCTTTGGGGAAGGGTATTCCCATCCACGATCATTGGATACAGGCCTTTATTGCTTTCAGACATAAACACCAAACGAAATTGTCCTCAACAACAACAAAATCCAAAGCAGGAACCAATGAATTCAAAATCTTCGACTCGATTGTTGCAGGTCTCGCGGGGTTTTTGGACTCAGAAAATGGGCACTTAGCGCAACTGACTTCACTGCGGCAAATTGGTTAGTTTTGGTATTTTAACTCTGGTGAATTTCCAACAAGGAGGACGGATTTATGTTCAGGATAATTGATGGGATTTTCGATGGGATTTTTGGGGGCAGACATAGATATTTGAAAGTATTTTTTTCCTCGCTTTTCTCATCATTTTCCGCATTTTTTCGATGTATATATAGCCGCGGCTCTGAAGCAAATCAGCAAACCTATTGCGACATCAACATCTTCCGTAGATTTGCTCACACATGTTCTAGCGCCTGTTGCTTCCGAAGCCTGGTTCTGTACAGATGACAACACTCTGCGACAACAGATAACATTAATTCTCAACCGGATATCGCATATAATGGCATCGTTGCAGGACACTGATGGGTCGAAGACGAAAGAGGATGGGAAGACGCGTAATGTGCAGAGAGTCGTCGCCGACGGGTTTCGTAGTCAGCTACAAGGTGTGCGCCAGGTGCTTGATAAAATCAATAGCAGCGAAAGTAGCCAAAGGAATGATGACATTGTAATGCGGTTCTCTCACGACACGCTGCCCCACATGATCGACTGGCCAAGTATTGGAAAGGCAATCGTGGAAGACGGTTTTGAGGAGGTGATGGCGGCTTTAGCTGGTCTGTGTTCACGTTATGCCGAGATCATTCTCAAGTCGGAGTCGGAGTCGGAGAAGGCACAGAATGGCGAAATGGTGCTGGGTAACGGTGACGATAGAAGCTCCGAAACGCAAGAGGCACCTTCATCCACAACGCTGCTGAGAATCCCGACGGCTTACAAACTTTCTCCTGTCGTTCTCAAGGCAACCCTGTCAATGATCACAAAGTTTCCGCACAAGGCGACCGTATTCTTTCAAGATCAGTCATCGTCGCACTCATCGTCACCATCGGCTTCTTCTTCTGAGGGGACACCGCTGCCTTTGCTAGCCCGCCTGCTTTCTGCCGCTGTCACCATATGCTTCTCACGAAATAAGTACACACACGAGCCCAAGTTTCTGTCCGGAATGCTTTTGGGAGCACTGCTGAGACATTTGGACGTTGGACTTTGGCGAACGTGTGTATTCGCACCCGTGACCGCCAACGCCGTTCTCGACCAGTCAGATAAGAGCAGTTACAACGACGCCATTCGGAATGCTTTGCGTTTCCCGATGCGATTGCAGCCGCCTTGGAGGGCAGGAGATATCCCGCCCCATTGGGAGTACTCAGTCCTTGCTTTCTTGAACGGTTGCCTTACGGGGTTGAAACTAGACACGCTGTTATCTGATGATACCGAACTAGCCGGTGGAATGCCCACGGGGGCGATGGCCATTCTACGGTAAGCGTGATTCGCTGTCTATCTTATGCTGAATTTGAAGAAGCGGAATAGTCCGTCCTGTTTCATGAACGAATATCCTGCGTTCTATTCTAATGGTCTTGCAATGGCCCCACTGTACAAACGCAAACAGAAGGCAACCTCTTCTTTCTCTCGTGCAGGCTCCGATCTTCATCTTAGTAGAACAGCCCTCGACGCCCGACCCACAAACTCGGTTGATGGCCTTCCAAACCTTGACATCGTGGCTGCAATGTGTGCGATCTGCTCTTACATTGCTGGACGACACTACTACTAGCAAAAGTAGAAAAGAGAGCGGCTTCACGGCAGCTGATGACGCAAAGCAGATGGAGAAGGAACTTGAGATTCTTCGATCAAGGTTAACAGACCTTCTACCACAAGATCGCTTCCAAAGCGTGTTCTCGTACGTGTTTGGGGCGTGGGAAGATCCAATCGAGTCATTGCAGTATAAGGTAAGGGTGCCAACTGTCTTTGCCCCATCGCCCACATCATAACAAGGAAGCTTACACCCAAAATTACATTTGTTCCTTTCCCGAAATCCCAAAGCTCCGCGACTGTTTTGGAATCCTCCTTAACGTGATTGGGCTCTCCGACCGTGTCCTGGCCGGTTCATCGTCGTCGTCAAACTCATCATTCCAAAAGAACATTTTGCGGACCCTCCTGCTGCACACAGATTGGCATCGGAAGGTAGGGTTTCTGCTCGTTGCGCGAATTTGTTTAGAGTGAGGGGGGCGAGTTGGTGCTTGAACTGCCATCCCTCTTCCTCGCTTCAAGTGCTTGAAGGAACACACGTTGGTTCCAACGATGAAGGAAAATGGTCCTGAAATGGTTTGTGCTTCTTGTCCCTCTACCGATGAACAAATTCAGGTCAAGTACGACCTGCTCGGGCTCCTGTTGGTTCACATCGATCCACAAAACCTCTTGGATATTCAGCCCGACCTGTTTGACGTTTGCTTCCAGATTATGAGGTATGGACTTCGATTGCGAAGCGAACGGGAAAATGGAAGAAAATGACCTTTCTTTTTCGTAAATTGAGGAACTTAAATTAGTTCTTTTGTAAAGGAACCCGATGATGGCCAGCCGTGTGGGCGCTTTTATGAACCAGGTCCTCAAGCAGTCTGTTGGCTCAAAGGGGAAGGAGCGGCGTGTTGGGGTAAGGATTCTGTGGAAAACAATGCAGAATCATAAGCTGGGAAACAGGGTTGCCTTCTCTTGGCTTGTCATTGAGGATCAAATCTTCGTTTGCATCGAGGCTTTGGTGGCGTGGTCTTCGTGCATTCTGTACTTGTTTAGTGTACTCTATCTTGACCTTTTACTCCTCATTTCAAAGGAAAAGGACTCGTGGTGGACTCGTCCTCTCTGCCGCGCCCTCACCTCCCCGAACCACGTCGTCCGGAAGCATGTTGTAGATTCCATCCTGCCAACTATTTTCAAGATATGGCCAGGCACGGGATCCGGGACCGCGTTCCGGTGTCTCCTCGATATGATGCTGCTTCGTGGGGATAATGACATCGAAATGGGAGACGATGGGGTTCGTGGTGATCATGCGATCTCAAGTCCAGACTTTCGGCTCCACGGCATCCTGGCGGCTCTGCGATGTATGAAGCAGACGGGCGAATTCGACGATGCGTTTGGACAGTGTAAGAATGGTTTGTCAATGATAAAGAGTTTTATGCAGGGCGGTTTGCTCTTTGCCAACCGTTTGAGCCTTATATGTTATGAATTCATCGTCCTCATCCGATACTGTCTCATTTTTATTCTTCTTTACAGCCCTGTCAGAAAATGGGCCGATGCAAGAAGACGAACGCATTGTGCCGAATCTGAGGATTGTGGTCGAGGAAGCGCTCGTGCACGTTGATATGGATCTGCGGTTGGAGGCGTTTGGTACGTTTTTGCGAGTATGAGATTTTTCAGGTTGTGTCGTCTTGATCCGTCCGACAAGCATTACCTCCCTGCTTGAAGGACGGGCATTGGGATGTATTGATGATTCGCACCAACTAAATCAGTTTTTTCTTTGTTAGGACTTCTTTGTACCAGCAAAAAGGTAAGGACTTCTTTTGTAGTAAAGGTCGACAAAATGTTATGCCTTCCGGGTGCGAGTATTTCATTCGGTCAACGTCGTTCTCACGTCCATTTCCATGGTATGCTGTTCCTTCCTCACACAAATTCAGGCTCTTGCCCCAATCCATTCGAACGAGCTTTCGATGATAAAAACCTTCCTGAAGCTCAACAGCACTGTACAATCCCCCGATTTCCGCCAAAGAGTGTACGTATTGATATGTGTGAGCCTTGTCTCGTTTGTCACGCCTCAATCTAAATAACGACGCTGATTTCACTCTAATCATATGATATCACTGCCATTATGAATTGCTTGGAACGAAACTCGATGGTGAATACATGAAGTCAAGCTTTCTTGAAGAAGTTCTTGGTCCGTCTGCAAAAGATCATGTACGCAAAGGCTCGTGACTTCGTCGTCAAGAAACAGTACCTGGAGAAACTGTTGCAAAAAGGGACGGAAGAGGAACAGCAAGCGCAAAAGCGGGTGAAACTGCAAGTTGAGGAAGCAAAGATCGGGGCGACTGAGAAAGCGATGGCAGAGGACTTGGACAATCTGAGGATGGTCGATGGATTCTTGCAGTGGATGCGAGAGTATGCGGTGAGTGGCGTCCCCTCTTCTGTTCGTCGGTCAAAATCCGCGCATTCTAAATTGATTATTCCCATTTTGCCTTCTTTCAGTGTGCAAGTCTGTTCCCCGGCGCGTCCTACCAACGCATCACGACGGCGCTCTCCCTAATCACCTCGATGCAAGTCGCAGAGGACCCCTCCCTCATTCCACTTGGTGGCACCGAAAAGCTTCGTGTGGATCCCTCTGAGTTTTCATCTGTCCCAGAGTTCCTTACGCTCCACAGCCTGCTGTACCCGATCTCGGCAGATCAGAGAACGGCACGCACTCTTATCGATCTGATTGTCTATGACAGTTTCGAGAACAACAGGGTTGCCGCGTACAACATCTTGCGAAAGTTCAACACGCCATTGCCTGGGTTCGAAACGATGGAGAGTATGGAGAGGTTGTGTTGCGGAATAGCAATGGAAAAGGTGCGGATGTGTGGATCAAACGTTTTGTTTGGTTTTGGAGGGTCGCCCTGACTACATAACGCTCTCCGAGATGTGTCGAGAAATGTCGCCCAGAAACCTTCCACGGTCACTGACATCTTTCCGTTTGACTTCGTACTTTCCATGATAGCTTGCCAGCAAGAAATCTCCAGTGACAAAAGCTGGTGCTTACTTGCTGAGGTAAGAGTCGCTGAAAGGAAGGGATATGTGATAGACAAAGCAACGGACCGAATGTTCTAACTGCCATTCCTTTGTTTTTGTTTCTCACGGCAGATTGGTTTACGCCAAATATGTCGTCCAGCTTGGTTGGCGGGTTGACTTGAAGATGGATGGTTTCACGAGCAACGCTGATTGTCCGAAAGGTAAGGAACAAAGTTGCAATGTATAGAATGCTTGACAATAACAGAGACTTCCCCCAAGACTGTCACAATCTTCGACAAAATTCCTGTGAATTTGAGGTGTTGGGAACAATAATATCAACATTTCATATCGCCTCGACAACGGAATGCATCAAAGTTTTTTACATACACCAGATGCTCCATCTTCTGAGACTGAATGCGGCGATCGCTAAAAAGGATCTTCGGGCATGTATATACGAATCGCCAATCCACGGGCTATTTACAGCTTTGCAGTGAGTATTGATACCTTGGACTTCAAATCATATCAGATGCTCCGTGGGGTAGGGAATGAAATAGTCTGACATCGCTATATTCTTTCCTATGAAAGACACATCATCGAGGAGACTCATTGGAACGGAAACCCTGATGTAAAGCAATGGAACGCATTGATGCAAACTATGATCGACTTGTCAAACGAAGCGTGTGAAGCCGTCGACTCTGTGGTATCAAACAAGTCTCCCGGTATGTTCGTCCGAGCACTAAAGCACACGATTCCCATGCAACTGTTACTGGTGACGTTGCTGATCTATCCTTGATTTCCTTCCCAAAAACTATTGGTTTGCAGAGGGTTTTGTTCCGAAAGATTTTGGCACCTCCACGCCCGGTGATACTGAAGCGTTTGAGTACGATAGTGATGGTGAAAATGATGTTGGGGATGGTGACGATGTGTTGCCACAAACGGACGAGGGTATGGAGACTGCGAAGGTTACTTCGAGAAACCAGCTGGTATTGCAACAATGTTTCCAAACCGTGAAAGAGGCGGCGGGATTGCTCGCAATTTTGGTGCAGAAGGCCCCGATACCGAACAGTGCCAGTAACGAGGTAATCAGTTCGGTCTTCCTGCCTAGGTTCCTGATTTAGTCATGCATTCGTGTGTCCTTCTGTTATCAAGTCGTTTGACTGCAATGACCGACGTGCCGGACAACTTAGGCACATATCCTAAACTTCAACCAAATTCGAACGATTGGTGACATGATGAGAAATCTGCTCATAAATGTAAGTGCTTTCTATATTAAAGCAGGATGAACCGACTCCTTTTGTGTCGTTTCTCATTCCTTCCATTGATGTTAGGCTCGCCACCGCGGAACTTTCTCTGCGGTGTATGACACTTTCACGAGCGTATGTCGAGTACTCTCTTGTTCAGGACAAGATTTCTTGGTGGAGCTGCCGCGCCAGTGGCTGGAAGTAAGTTCACGCTAATGTGGTTACGCGACTTTGTCCGCAAGATGATATCATGATGATGTTTCCCCCACGAAACTTCTCTCACAAACACCGCCTTTCCAGGACTTTTTGCACAAAGCGATTTCTCTCCAAGTTTCCATAACTAGACGCAGTGCTGGCCTTCCGTTCGGTGTGCTAGCCATTCTGACATCCAGTGCGTCCCCGTCAGGCTCTTCATCCGCTTCGAGCAACGTCTCTGCTTCATCACAATCGTCTTCAGCCAAACAGCCCAAAACCAGCAAGGCGTTCACCTCACATATCATGTCATGGCTTGCATTCACGGTCGAAAAGCTCTTCCATATCGCACGCCAAGAACTTCCGGAAAACGCGAGCGAGAAGTTGGATTTGCCGCAGGTGGGTAGATGATTTGAACAAGGTTTCATATGTCGCTTTCGTGAACATATACGTCGGCGCCAAGCGTGTACTGATGCCATATTTTCTGAAAATCCAGATTCATGCGTTCAACATCTTGCGTGCCATCGTGCAAGACGCGACGCTGTCGCCCCATGTACGCGAGCATCTTAGTGATTGCATGGTCTTGACCATTCAAGGATTCACATCGCCAAGTTTCCCAATCCGCAATTGTGCCAGTATGATGTTCTCGACGTTGCTCAGCAAGTGCCTCGGAACAAAGGTATGTACGATGCGTCAAGTTCCGAAACCCAAACACGAACGTAACCTCTTTCTTCGTTCTATTTGATAGAAATCGAAAGACGACGACGACGAAATCAATACTGTGACGCGCAGCGAGTTCGTTTCCCGATTCCCTCAGCTATGGATGTTCCTGGTCGAAACTCTGGAAATCGCTGTCAAAAGTACTCGCAAGGTGAGGAACGTTCGAAGAAGGTTTTCGTTTCTGATCTTTCGCTGGTGTTTAAACTTACCATTCGTGGATTTTTTCAATGAACAGGGCTCACTTCATCCAGCATTACATCCGATGTTGACGATTCTTGGAAGACGTAAGTTCAAACATTTGCGATTTCTTTGGTAGCCACATCTTCATTTGCATGGCGACAACCAATGCTCAGGCACATCTTCTCTCGGCCTTGGTGGAAACGACATTCCAGTGAAACCCTCAGCCTTGGATGTCGGGACGTCCGATATCATCGTTGGTTCGCTTCCAAACACTAGCAAAGCAGAACATGGCGCCAAAGCGGAACCGAAAAAGAACGAACACATATCATCGAACCTCCGCTTGATCAAAAATCTCGTATTAGAATGCTGCAAGAACGAAGTCCACAAAACTCGCGTGATGGCAGCAAAAGCTATTTCCTGCCTGGTGGCGTCGAATGATCTAGTTGAATTCCTTCGCCACATTTTGCTTGCTGACGACGAAAATCCTGCTTCGGAACCGAATCAGGTAAACTGGGTTTCTGACTTTGAGTAGTATTCTTCCCATTGCGGTCATGCAGTAATGATCTCCCTTTCTGTACTTTTGGATCAGTCATTCACACAGAATCGCATTCATGGAGCTCTGTTATCTGTGAGAAGTCTGCTGCGTGTGCACTTGTCGAGCGGGATTGCCGGGAGGCAACTCAAGAAAAGTACGCCTGAGGCTTGTTCGAGCCGTTACCATATATGTCGACATCGCAGTAACCTAACCTTCCCAATACACCTGTCATCGCTACAGCCGTTTTACAGACACTGCCAGATCTTTTCCGGCAGTCGAAACTCCTCGCCGGGGTGCAATCTTGCCCCATGAACCACGCTCTGTATCTCAACATCGTCACTGAGTTCTTGATGGACGCTTCGTGGATGGGTGACAATGGAGACGAACAAGCGACGGATACGCTGGAGTTCATCAACGACAGTTCAGACGGAACCGGACACAATGACTCTGTTGCCGCACAACAAGGTAATAAGAAACAGAAAATATGTTCATGTTGCATATTCGCGCGTCTAACAATCGTGATTTTCACCGTTCACATCTTCTCCGGACTCCAGCATCGTATCAGTCTTTCAAGCAGGAAATGTGGTGGGGAACATTCGCAGCATACATCGAGCGCAACATCGGATCAGATGCTAAGAGCGGCCCCCACTTGCCGATTCCGCTTTTCGATTTCGAACTCCGTCGTGCGCAAGCATTATTGCTGTTGCGCGGCTTGCTCCACTCGGCGGATGGTCTGGCTTTGTCGCCGACAAATAACTCTGAAATCGACATCAGCAAAGACCACGTCGACTTACTGTTGCGTACAGTTCTGACTGACAGTCATTACGAGGTTCAGCTAACGGCATTGGAAGAATTGAAGAAACGCCTTCTTTTGTGCTTCCCATCATCCGTTGAATCCGCACAGACGTTCACAACTTCAACAATGGCAACACAAGGCAACAATAGTAGCACACCACAACAGCAGCATTTGTTGGTGGTGGAAAAGTGCCACGTCTTGACTGTGATTCATATCTGTCTCGATCTTTTGACTTCTTCTCAACAAGTTCACTCTCAAGTCCGATATGAGAGTGCGAAACTTCTGACCAAGCTTATATTGAGCATGGCTGACGAGGAGTCTGTCAAGCACACCATCCAACTGCTGGTCTTGAATCACTGGAGGCCGCTTACTAAGAAAGTTGAATCAACGTCGAGTTCGTTGATGGTCGCTGGGTACCTTCCGCTACTGGGCTTGCTGTATCCTCACGTATGTAGTGTTTTCCTATGGTCTTCACCCCGCTTTCTTGAACATGCTTTCTGAACAACTTTGCACCACCAGGTCATGTCTCAATCACCCCAGCGATCGCAAAACGTGGTGTTTTACGAAATCTTGAGCATGATGACTTTGGATTCAAAGGTGAGCATGGAGCGACAACTTCTGTGAATGTCAATGTCAAGCGGAAAAACAGCCCATCTCATCACACGTTTCTTCGTCATCATAAGCCTCTGGTCATGCGAATCGCGGCCATAGAAGCTCTGGAAAATGCGTCGGTGTCCTCCTCCTGGAACGCGTCAAATGGCACTGCAACCATGGACGTGAATGTCAAGCTGTGGAGCGTGCTTGACCGACTGCTTGTTGATGATGAACCGGACATTCGAGAACGTGCAGCAAGGCTTTGTGCGGCGATTTTGGGCTTCAAGGTTGGTGATGATCAGTTTGAAATCCACCAGTTTCATGTTCGTCTTTTGTCCTAATGAAAGTCTTGTTTTGGTTTTCGGCTACCTATCAGGAACCCCGCCAACCTCTTCGTTGTCGCGAGGAACTGAGCTCTTGGAAATGCCGAAATCTGTCGTCAGTTGAGGAAGCTAAAGAATTTGCGACGATCTTGGTTGGGTTTTTGACAGGGAATCCCTCACAGGACATGGGTAAGATAAGAAAGCTTTGAGATTTTCTTTTTGGAATCAGGCATTCCGATTGCTCACCAATTCTTTACACTCTTTTCCCTTTACTCTAACCAGATGAACTGTTCCAGTATGAGAGAAAGGCCGACACAATTCTGTTCCCAAAAGAGGAGGAGAACACATTCCGTGA
Source organism: Quaeritorhiza haematococci (assembly GCA_027596845.1). Taxonomy (NCBI): domain Eukaryota; kingdom Fungi; phylum Chytridiomycota; class Chytridiomycetes; family Quaeritorhizaceae; genus Quaeritorhiza; species Quaeritorhiza haematococci. Next base: position 3,595 of record JADGJF010000569.1, on the reverse strand, counting down.
ACGTGTGCTGGATATTCAGATGGCGTATTCCGTGCTGGATACTATACGCGGCCACCGGACGCAACAACAGGGCATGCCCTATTTGGTGGAGATGGGACACGTTTGCGAAGAGCAGCTGACACCTTGGGTATCGGAGCAACTGAGCAAATGGACGTCTCATTCGGCATCTGTTGGAAACCGATCGCCATCGATGGCAGATGATGTCTTCTCTCGTCCTTCGATCTTTGTTTTCCTGTACGGCTTATTGGGATCCATCATATTGATCCAGCATCTCTCTGGCAGTTCTGCGGATTCTGATTCCGTTTCCAACCTGGACTTCACCAAACGAGCGGATCTCCGGGTCCAGCTCGACATCGAGTATCATCCCCTGATTACGGACTGTCTGCATACTATTGTCGGGAGTGCCGGTGCGGCGACACATGCACAATCGACGCAGTTTAACTTTGCTTATTTACTATGCCATGTTTGATGGGAATTGCAAAGAAAATAGTTTGATGTCTTTTTACTGTTGTTTTTCGTTTTGATGAACAGTCATTGTTTATATTTCCCATCTGGGTCACCATCATCGGTCTTCTTACTTGAGGAAAGTTCTCTCCTTTGGATCTTTCATCATGAAATCGGTGGTTGACTCTGTTCTCGGAGATGGAGTCCACCTATTTTTGCGAGCGTCGCAACGCCTTTTTTTGATTGAGAGGTGTTCTTGGGAATCAGTATGATCAGCATGCATTTTAATTGCGCACAGCGGAATAGTAGCATGCAGGAACTGATCTTCCAGGGGAGACAGTTGGGAGAGGTTGTACAGCGGTTGGTTTAAGGGGAAGAGGAACAACACTGGGAAATCCTCCACGTCGCATGCACACCGCCATCGGCAAGACGGAGGCTGTCCGTTCTCATATGGGTGGTACCGATTATTCGGGCACTCGGCTTGTTCTCCTTGTTGTTCCATCTTGTTCCATGCTGATGAAACTGAACGCGGCGCATACACCGTTTGGACGACGGTGTGGAGTGAGGTGGAGTGCGCTGTGGATTATGAAATGGCGTCGCATTTCTTCCTGTCAAACGCATTCTCCAACGACGTGTTCGAAATTTCGATCAAACCAACCTTGCGGCCAACCACCCACGGCGCTGTGCACCAGCACTAAGCGAATGCGCTGCTTGACCGAACTTCCTGATTGAGGGGCACCCACACCCCCGAACCGATCAGAACACCACATACCGTTCTTGTTAAATCCAGAAAGAGATCCAAAATGAAGGCGATCGTGGCTATGAGCTCGCCCTTCTCATTCTGCTCCCACCAAACCACCCATTTACCCATCCAGCGGTTCATACCCGACCAGGTCGCGGTTGCGGTCGCCCTGACCGTCTCCTCTGCAGGCGTCCTGTCTTGCATTGCCGCGCTTGTCTGGGCTATCCCGTTGTCTCTGCGTAAGAGAAAAAGGTCTATTTTCATCCTGGGGATGGTACTCTCCCTCTTTGCCGGGTCACTATGGCAGGGTGGATATGTCTTGTTCTTCGCGCTCGTCGCGGCTATGCCTCCAGGACACCAAAACTTTTGTTCAGCCATACGCTTCAGTGCGGATGAAAGCACAATCGCAGACACTATAAACGCCACAGCACCATCAACTACTCCAGCAACGATATCAATAACAGCCCCGAACGACACATCCCCAAACTTTGTACTAGTTCCTGAGATCACCTCGTATAATCGCAACATTGCACAGGCGGCAACCTCGCTCGTAAACGTCATCTGGGTTGCCAGCAGTCTCTGCCACTTGATTATGCTGATTATGTTCGAACTTCGGTAAGTGTTGTCAATTGCTGGAGCTGCAAAGAAAGTTACCCATAGCTAACAAATCTCACCTGGCTAACAGATTTCAAGCAGTTCGACCAATGTATCAATATAAGCGCATATTTGACTACGCACTTCTCATCGCCACTGGTATCATTTTCATTGTTTTCGGGCTTCTATTGTCTGTGCTGTCCATGAACAGGCTGTTCCGTAAGTATTTGGTCTTCTCTGCCATTCTCGCATTCAACATTTCTTGGGCTTTTCTTGGACTAAAAGGTGTATATATCTATTTAGTTTTCGCTTGGTTTCTCTTCGGCGGAACTGTCATCACAACTCTATGTAAGTATACCTCACTGCAGTCGAGTTTCATTGAACGTCTTATTCACCGGGCACTTCACCTCCTTTTAGGTGTCATAATCATTCGTCAAATCAAACAAACGCTTCGAAAGGTGCAACGAATCCACGCCATATTCTCGCATCAAGCTACCATAAACGTGGTTGCTCGGCGAATCTTTTGGACTGTTATTGCTATGCTTTCTGGCTTCTGGTCCAGTATGGCGGTAACTGCGGTTCTTGGCACGATTGCCAACCATCCTGATTTATATAACGTATTCTGGGTCGGAAACGCTGTGCTGGCTGCGCTATCTCAAATGGTGGTAGGTATCAGGACTTTGATTTACGCTTTCCGCTCTTCTATATACAGAATGGAAGGGGAGAAGGAAGCCCATGAAGGTCGTCTGGTTCGCAAAACTCTTAACAAATGTTGATTTTTTCACCCAAATTTTAAGGTCATGCTAGCTTTCCTCGTCATGAAGGACGTTGGCAGATTCTTTATTGACCACAACCTTGCCATGCAAAATCATGCTTCCCTGGGCCCGCTTTCGAACCTTACCATCGATTCAGCACAGCCTTTGTCACCCAACGTTCGTCCACCAGCAACGGCGATCGTGGAACTTGGGAATGAGAAGCGAGCACTTTAATGTTTAATCGTCGGTAGTGATAAGAAGAATGAAGAGGGGCAGGATCGAATCGACAAATTGAGGTTCCTTCTGAGACAACCGCCATTGCTCTCATTAACCATGCAAACATCTGCGTCGCGGATCACACACCATCCAACCAAGAAATCATGATACCCATTACCCTTTTTCTGATTCCCTACTCACACTTTTCAATGTATCATAGCTTAAAATATGTTGGCACCTTTTCCGATAGAATGTAGCATGACACCAATTTACTTTAGATTTACATACTTTTTTGGTGCTCGATGTATATTTCTGGTTCTTTGTACGGCGTTCTCCATTGTTTGGGCACTGAAACACATTCGCTGATTTTGACATCGTTTGGCTTACTGTAGTCCGTCTTTCGGCTTTGCTCGTTATGGGCTCCCCCTCCTCTGGAAACTGGCCTCGGGTCCATCTATAGCTCCTGCGTCAAAGAAAAGCACGATCTGAGCACGATCACTGACGTAAAAACCAGCAAGAATCCCTTCCCCAATTCCTGCCCCAGTTCTCCTCCGCTCCCTGAGCACAGGTACGTTCAAGTAACGGTCTAGTAACATGGTTATGTCTTCGAACATTCTATCTGAGTTTTTGTGAGTCCGAATTCAGGTGCCCACTGTAGTCGGATCCTTCGGCTGCTGTAAAGCACGTAGTCGAGTAGTAGGAAGTGAAGAAGACCAGCTTCCACTTGCAATCAAGGTAGCGAGGACCCATGATGGCGTGTGCGGTCGGCTTGGGAGATTAGGGGTGATTTGGCGGTGGATGGCGAAACCATGTGGCAGGGGGCGGGCGGGGGGAAGTTCAGGAG
>JADGJF010000568.1:0-17894 GCA_027596845.1 Quaeritorhiza haematococci | reverse complement strand
GTAAGAGGGGGAAGTCGGCGGCGGTGTCGGGGTTGTCAGATGGCGGATTTGACAGTAGACGGTCGGCTTGAACCTCAACGTGGTAATCTCTTGTACGACAAACCGTGAAACTTGAATTGATTTGCATTTGCATATGAACACGGGCGCGAACTGTTCCAAATAAGCCGATAATCCCAAACAGCCGTTCTTTCTTTTGTTTACCTTTTAATACAGCCAAACTAGTGACAAGGCAACGGAAACTAAAAATGAAGCAGCCATTTTCATCTCATCAGATTGAATTCCTGAAGGTTTTTATCAAGGTGTTTTGATTTCAAGTCGTTGCGAGCAGAAACGTCGGAGGGATATGAATGCAATCAGAATGCAATTATTGTATTTCATGGAAAAGCAAAAAATAACGACATATGGGATGGTAATTCTGGCGTCAAGACACTTCGCAAAAGAAAAAAGGCTCTCAAAAGCATCATCAACATCCTCCAGATCCCACGGACAGTCACCTTCTACAAAGATCCCGTACTCCAATTCTGACTCCATTCTCATCCTCTTCTTTCTCCTGGCTTCCTTGACCTCCTCAGCATCTGCACTCAACCGCTCGGTTTCGGAATCCCCCTTTGAAATGTTCACGCGGCGGTTTCCTCTTGCGCCTCTGCTCCCTGCTCAAACGTCTCTCCTCTTCGGCAGACTCCTCCCTCAATTCTTCAAGATTCGTACCCAACCCCTGTTGCTCCTGTTGTCTTATTCTAGAACGCGTCGCATAAGCAGGCTTCACCGCTCGGGACGTCACCACCAAACGATCAGTATTCCCTCCATCGTCATTCTGGCTCCGGCGATCATCCACCTCCACCTCTGGATTTTTTGGCCCCACCCGCTCGTACTCCTTCAAGCACATACCTATCGGCTCCTCGAAAAACTTCGACATCCACCGAAACGGATCCATCGCCCCGAGCTTTGAGAGGAGCTGCTGGTCGTATTTGTTTGTGATGTTTTCCATGATGACTCAGTACTGGTTGATTTTCCGAGTCATTGATTCCGTACCAATACCCAGCCTCTCAAACACAACTTCCAGATGCAACACTCGCATGTGTGGCCACAAACTCGTTAAGGTATACCAGGCAGTACATTTTTGTACGAAGGGTTTCGACCCGTTTGCCGTCCTCAGCCAGTTGCTCACCAATGTCTTTGATACCCTTCCATCAATCGGGGGGTTGGTCGGTTTCTTTCGGTTGAAGAACAGAAGCTGCCATGCTATGCCGTACACAATCGACACCAGGTGAAGGAAGGCCCAGTCTTCGCCTTCATTCCTCAAGTGTTCAAAGTACTGTGTACCATGCACTTCGCCAAAATCAACGCCGTCCCTCCGTCTCCTCACCCTGTCCGCGTGGTCAGCGTCAAGCTTCTTCCACAGCCTCATAAGCACTTTCTGCGTTTTGGAAACATATTTTTCATTCCACCCACCATCCTTGTCTCTGGCTTCTGCAACCGAACGGAGTATCCCATCAATCTCCTCACGCAGTCCCTTCATTTTGGGCGGTATGGGCACCTTACCCTCGAGCTTCGTCAGCTCGTCACCCTCGCTCCTCGCCCTCCCGTCTCTCCATTTCAAAATCATCTCCATCATTTCTGCTCCACCTCCTACTGCTAGTTTCTCATCGAAGTCCAGCAACGCATCCTGCCAGGAGCGGCTTGGGGGGTTTCGGGCCCCCTTCCCCCGTCCCGTCTTCTGCTTCTTCTTCTTCTTTTGCTCTCCGTACTCCATCCATTCTGCATTGTCCTCGTTGTCGTCCACCTCCTCGTCCTCCTTCTCACCCTCCTCCGTCTGAGCCTCCTCCTCACTCTGGTCTTCGCTCACTCCGATAACAGCTTGGCTCTGCTCCTCCTGCTCCTCCTTCTCCTCCGCCTCCACGCTTACCACCTTCCGCGTCTGTTTTGCTTTCCGTCCGTTGATCTCTTCCCTCAGGTGTGACTGTACGTCTTGTCTGCGAAGAGAATGAGATAAATCAACATTGTGTCGAACAATGTGCCGGGAATAAGGAAATCAACAACCAGCTCACTGGTAATGAGGATATAGCTCGCGGAGTCGCTTGAGGACGAGTACTTCTCCGTTTTCCACTCTGGAGAACAGGGTGGGGAGATGGGAATGACTTTGTAAGTTCTAAAATAGTTTTGCCCTCAAACTTGTCTTTTGAAGAGACAGCCCTAAATCTGCAAGTTCGTCTGCTCCTTTCTGGATGTCGTCGAAAGTCGCCAACGCGGTCAAACCGATGACCTTACGTTCCTCCCCGTTCCCCTCAACGGCTTGGCTCGCCTCCTCCTCCGCCTCCTCCTCAACCCTTGACGCCCTGCGGTTTCTTTTCTTTGCTTCCCGTGCGCTTATCGTTCCGTCAAGTGAACTTGGACGTCTTGGCTATATAAAAAAATAAACAACGATCAACCAATGTGCTGAAAGATGTGCATCGCAATAGGAATAATAAACGAGCAACAGCCAGCTCACTGGTACTGCGGATACAGCTCGAGGAGTCGCTTGAGGACGAGTACTTCTCCGTTTTCTACCCTGGAGAGCAGGGGTGGGAAGAGGGTTAACTTGGTGAGCATGTGATGGTTCCGCTCGAACATGTATTTCGAACCAAACATACCCGAATTTCGTCAGCTCGCCGGCCCCTTTTCGGATGTCGTCGATAGCTGCCAACGCTGTCAAATCGACGACTTTTACTTGTTCCCTGCTCATCATCGACTTCGTGTTTGACTCACGCTAACTCAATGTGTTGATTTGCGAGGTTTCCATGTGTTACAAATAGCTCGTGAACCTGGTTTGACTCCGAAGATCAAACCGCGAGACTTTGTGTGAAAGACGTTGTCCAATTCGTCAAGATGCTCACTGCCGAGCCGAAACGCCTCAAAGTCGTCAGTCTCCTCCCGTCCGCCACTGAAGTCCTTTGCGCGATTGCCGGCGGAGAGGAACTCCTTGTCGGCCGCTCCCATGAGGTACGCCTCACTGACGCCTCACTTCTTATAATGACCACTCTCTTGCATTTATGCTCATTTGTTTGGACTTTCTCACCTTACTTCCAGGACGACTGGCCCCCCCAAGTCGTGGATCGCCCTATCCTCACCGGACAAAAGACTACGTTCACAACCTCCGCGGACGTGGACCGTCAGGTTGCGGAGTCTCTTTCCGAGGGTAAGAGTCTGTATACCCTGGACGAAAAGCTCCTAGAGGAACTTGCGCCGGATGTTATCCTTACGCAGGTTAGGTCTTCGCTGCGTGTCTCTCTCACTGCCTTTGTTTTGTGCAGTCGACCCCTGCAACGCAGACTTTCAACGCACAAACTGAAACGTGTTGCGTTAAACTGAAACGTGGTGCGTTCACGTCTTTCTTCACAACAGGATCTCTGCAGTGTCTGTGCCATCGACATCGACACGGTCGAAAAAGTCGTTCAAGCCATTAACAACGCCTCCAACGAGTGCAGCCTTGCATCGCGTCCCTCCGCTCCCACGGCCTTTCCCAAGTCCAAAATCGTCTGTCTGAACCCACGGTCCATCGAACAAGTGCTTGATACCCTCATCACTGTCGGTCAGGCTGTCAATTTGGAGAAGGAGGCACACTTGGCTCGCAAGGCGTTCCAGGATCGCATCGATTATGTGACGGGCATCGCTCAGGGGGAACTACGCAAAGAGGCGGAGGCAGGTGGGATCCCACCTGAGGATCTGATTGTACAGAAGAGGAAGAAGGGTGTGCTTTTTGTGGAATGGACCGATCCTATGTATCCTGGTGGTCACTGGTATGTGGTTGAAGTGCATTCGCTATCATGTCCGTCACCTTCTGTCTTCTCTCGTGTCTGATCCAATGTTTCTCCCTTGCTTTGCTAATGATCTTCGGTGACAGGGTCTCGCAAATGATTTACATGGCCGGCGCTCATCACCCCCTCGTCGAAACCCTCAAAGCGCTGGGTTACTCCAAGCGGGTCATGGACGACTACATCATGGCTCTCGATCCTCCCCCGGAATACGTTGTCATCTGCCCCTGTGGTCTGGAGCTCAAAATGGCCAAGCGAGAAGTGGTCCTTTTGAATGGTGAAGATCCAGACGTGGACTCGAAAGACAGCAAAGATGGTGAAGATGGTGAGGAGGGGAAACCGAAGAGGGAGCCGAAGGAATGGTGGGTGCATTCCGTGAAACATGCGAAGAAGGTTGCGATTTTGGATGGGAGTCATGTAAGTGCTTCGAGTTGCTGAGTTTGATCCGTTTCAAATGGGTGTTTTTCATTCAAGATCTTTCCACTAATAGCATCCGTTTTCTTGTATAGATGTTCAACCGTCCTGGACCCCGTCTCGTTGACGCGTTGGAATGGCTTGTGGGTTGGTTATGGGACAAGCCTGAACTGATTCCGGCCGATTTCCCGTGGGAAGAGCACCCCGTTCCATCTTCTTCTTAATTACATATGCGCAATCTCGAGCCAAGTCCGAGTTGAGTTTTCCGTTCTCATTGATTTGAAGGGTGTATTCAGTGGTTTTTCATGTTCAGGTTTCCGTGGAATTTCCCTTCCCAGAGAAAAAAGTTTACTATGATGATACCCATTTGACAAAGGAAGTATATAATGCTTGTTCGAAAGCATTCAAAACAAGATGACATGTTGCACTTTTCTGCACAGGACAATGACTAGGGGGTTATTTATCAAGACCATGGCTCCGTGATGCCTTGTGACATGCGTCAAGCAAGCTCTTGAAGCTAGCAACTAGCAAAAAACCCCATCACTCAAGGACTTCCATCGTCTTATCAAGTCTACATCTCATGTTTTTCAGGTGTGTGTCCGTAGTGGCGGAGTTCAGAACTTCATAAAAGTTCAGTTCAGCCGGAGTTTGGCGGAGTTTGTAATGTGGCGAAGTCGCTGGGACTCCGACACAATCGAAGATCCCCCCAAAAACGAAGTCGGCGGCATTCTTCATGCTGCGACTGAGTTACAGATGGTCTACCTTGGGAATTCGTGTCTAGCGGTCCAACAGCGGCGCTGATGTCCCAGGCGCGCGGGATCAATACACCTGATCATTTGACTTTCAGGTCCGATCAAAAGCCAGGATTTTGCCGCTTCCTGAATGCAGTACCTAGAAACCGTGGTGTCTTCGTCCTGGGCCTTCCTGCGCAGAGCTCAAGCTGACGCCAAGGAAAAGAAGTTTCAAAAATCGAAAAGACCTTCCTCGCGTCAGTCCTCGCGTCGAGCTCAGGAGTTGCTGAGGATGAGGTCTGGAATGAGGTTTTAGGTACCCTGGGGCAAGCGTCGGGCGAGCTCGACGAGTTTTCTTTTTGAAACAAAATGGAAGAAACCAAACCCATTCCTGGAACGATCCCATCCTCGCACGATACACCCCGCTCCAAATGCTTTCAGAAGCCGCGCCCTTGCTGAAGGTTCGAGCCCCACCGCGGCGAGGGATATTAAGATGACCCACAAATGGAGACAAACGATTCCCAAACAACAACAAGAAGTAGACAAGACTCGCTTCCGATTTAGAACCCGTTTAGAACGCCTAGCATTACAGAAAAACGTTACAAGGACACGTATAGCGTCATGAAAGTCCTCGTTCAATTCCCAATATCCCTCGCAGCCTTGCTGACCTTCGTAAGCGCCGTGCACGCGCAGGAGGCCATTCCCATCGACTTCTCCCTCGACGCAGCTCTAGATCTCTTTGCCGAAGACGCACTTGTCGCAGATCCGGAAGGTGCCATCGCGCTCGAAAGAGCCGCAGCAACCGCAAACTCCCCCGCCGGTCGGGCTCGCCGACTTCGCCGCCGTCAAGGTGCCCTCCGCAACCCCTTCGCTCGTAAAGGCACAGAAAATATATCCACATTCGTTCCAATGCGCGTGATCCGATCCTGTGCCGCCCCGCAGTCCACCGTCCGAGGAGTTGTTTACAAAGACAAAGACAGCAAAGTCATTCCAGCACTCAAAAAACAAAATGACGATCTCATCGCCCCGTTCGATCATACCATGAAGGCCGTGACGAGTTTGTCGGATTTTGTGTATGCGGATCCGGCGGGGTCGAAAGAATTTGCGGATAGAGCGTATGCCTGTTTGGAGTCGTGGGCGAAGGCTGATGCGATGAGGGAGGCACCAAACTTCCAGGGCGCTTTGACGAGGATGTGGACTTTGGGCTCGTTGGGGGCGGCGTTCTTGAAGATGAAGGATTTGCCTGGATTTGATACGCCTGAGCGCAAGAGGCAAGAGGTGAGGAGATGAAGTCCCGATTTCATTGGCAGGACATTGGCAGTGATTTGGGGTCCATTTGGAGTTTTTCAAAAGCCGTTCATTTCTGTCTCATTTCTAACGGGGTTTTTGGTGTTTGCAGGCTGTTATCGGCTCATGGATGCTCAAGGTTGCCAAGCAAGTCCTTCCGCAGATGGACGGTTTTAAGCTCCGAAACAACTTGGACATGTGGACTGGCCGTGAGTAATCAACGGTGTAGTGCAGTCAAATCGCTTCTCGCTTCTTGTGGATGGGACATGGATGGATAACAATGACATCACAATTCTTAACCCCTTTCGTCTACTCCCCCACCTCTTTCTAGATACCGCCATGGTCGTCGGAATCGCCACCAACGACCAAGGCCTCAAGAACTTTGCAGTCGAAAAGTACAAACTAGGCACAGATGCCCAACACATCTTGGCGAATGGGATCATGCCCCGTGAAGACGCCAGAAAGGCGGCCGCTCTGCTCTACCACCAGTTCTGCACGAACCCTCTTGTCGCGATTGCAGAGTACGCAAAGTGTAGGTTTTTTTCGCCAATTCCTGCTAATGTCATGCCATTCTTTGTTTTTCAATGTGTAAACCCAGTGGACCCCTTTAAAATTCACTCCCACGTTTCCCTCCATTCAGTCAACGGCATCAACCTCTATGATGCCAACGGCGGTTCCATCCACCGTACTGCCAAGCTCCTGAACGACGCCTGGGGTACCAACAAATCCCTCAAGTCCTTCAACGGTCGGGATATGGATGAGACCTTCCCAGATCTCGCCTTCACTGTTTCATACTGCAGATCTAACCCAAGCAAATGCCCTCAGGGGTCGCGCTTCGCTAACGAGTCGACTCGGGACGCTACTGCACATTTCTACACATTTTTGGGGGGGAGCCAGAAGTTGGTTTGGGGGAGGCAGTCGGATGCTTGAAGCGACGGGGGCCAAGGGTTGGATGGATTTAGAAGGGGTCTTGTACACATTGTCGTTTATTTTGTAGATTTTATTCTTTTGTTTATTTTCCAAATCTTGTCTGTTGTGTTATTTATATAGAAGTGAATTGGCGCATTTGTAAATGCATGCTTTTTTTGAATATGAAAATAATTATAAACTCCCGACATCATCTAGAGCGCACTTTTTCCATGTGAAAGTCGAACAAGCAGGTATAAACTGGCTTCGGGCATTTCATCCGGCTTTACTTCTCAAAAGCAATGGTGGCGGGCTGTGGAGATATGCGCGGGAAGCGAAAGTCTGACGCAGCGCCTAAAGAATCTGACGTCTCGTCCTGCCTCAAGTCCCAACCTCTTGGCGCTGGGATGGTACGCCGTCCAGTGTCCACCAACTATTCAAGTTGGTTTGCCACATCTTCAGAATTTTCATCAAAGATTGATGCTCCTTTTTTAAATATGTAAAATCAAACAGGGTCAAGCAAGAGAAAACATAACTTCACAGCACAGTTGCCAGAACGTTCGACACCAACACATTGAACGAGAAAACACCACACGAAACAAAACAGAATAAAAATCCCAAAATATTACAGGATAGAATCCCAATCTCCCCACACCATCAATCTTGCTGCTCCCCCCCCTTAGAAGATTTGCAGGGAGAACAGCGAGTACGGCAGCTCCGGTCAGTTCCAACCAAGTCACCAAAAGCCAGATCGAAAAAACATTTCATGTTGGCAAAAACAAGACAAACGATGACAAATAAAAAACGGAGCAGATGAAAAAAGACATTGGTCAGGGCTGTCTGTGTCTGCAATGCATCTAAAGAAAATCCAGAGCGCCATTCGTTCTACGAAGAAGAAGACGCGGCACCTCCACCCACATTGTCCCCATCCACATCCATCGGAGCAACCTCATTAGCGGCAACCGGACCGTTCTTCCCTTCTTCGCTTGCACCATCCTTTTCAGCAGTAGCCCCCTCCGCTGCCACTGTTGTAGTGTCTTTCTTTGGTTCCTCAACTGCGGGAACGGGTTGTGCAGTACCGCCATGACCAGTCAAAGCGGGAGGAGTTGAAGATGAAGGAGAAGGCCGCTTCGGTTCAGTTGGTTTCGCCGTCTCTGCCGATCCGTCAACATGCGTCGCCGTTCCCTCACTAACCGATGGTTGCACGCTTGTTGTCGTTGCTGAGGATGTGCCAGCCGCGTTGCTATTGCCCGTTTGAGCAGGCGGCACCGACCCCGGTGAACCCACAAGGGAACCCAACGACGACACAAACATCCTACAATGCTTCCCCGGTTCATCCACAATAACCACCTTCATACCCCCCTTGGATCCCGCGTCCCCATTCCCCAAGAACCAATTCTCACACGCCCCGGCCCCAGGTCCAAAGACCCCACTCCTTGACGTCAACCACTGCCTAAACTTCTTCGATCTAATCTCCTTCCCCTCCTCGAAACCTGCCCTCGAGCTCACGGCTTTCTTCCTCCTAAAGTAATCCTCCGTATTATCAACAAAGAAAATCTTGTACGTATTAACGCAAATCTTCAGTTCCAGTCCCCCGCGAGCTTCAACATCCGCGGGAGGGTCTTCGGAGATAGTTGGTGGGAGGTTGCGTTGAAGGAAGGGGGGGAGGACTTGCTGCTGTGGTTGGACAGTTTCGGAATCGGAGACTTGGACGAAATGGTCAACGTAGAGGGACCATTTTTCTTCCGAGGAGTAGGTGTCGTCGGAGAGTTGGTCGTCTTTGCCGAGGAGTTGGATAGTCATGACACGTTCCAATGAGAACTGCAGGGCAGGATTTCGATGATTCACAGAAAGACGTCTCAGTATAAGTACCCACTCACTCGATCTTCAACACAACAAAACAATCCCCAAAACTCCAAAGGCAGTGAACCCCAGTCCCACAACAACTTACAAACTCCATCCGGAAGATATTCTCATCCTGCACATGCGCCTCGGCAGCAAGCCTATAAACCGCTTCTTGTTTCGAGCTAGTAGTCGGCTTCTCCCTATCCTTGTAGTACAGGTTCGTAAGTTCCAAACACCGTGGGTCCGATGTGATGTCCCGAATCTAAATTTACGGAAGAAAGAGGAAAGGGATGCGTGTTATAAAAAAATGTGGATTTTCATTCAAGCATACATACTACACACAAAACCAGCAGCCGACAAACCAATGCGTCAAAAGAGAAACCCCCGTGTACTAACCTGTCGGATAATCGCCTGCGTCAATTTATCAAACGTAAACGTCAAGTACCCCGACGTTTGGAACATAGTCCTCGACCGTTCCTCAAACTCATTCGATTCCAACTTGCCGTCGAACCACTCGCGGATGTTTTCGAGAAGGTCTTGGTAGCGGTCCTTGTTGTTGAAGATATAGCCTGCGCATAGTCGTGATCGCTGATCAATTACTGTAAAGGCGTGTGATGTAGGTTTGGGCTTATGTAAAAGTGAATAAAAAGGTAACATACCAGATTCGGGTTTCTTCAACCCCAATTCGACCGCCACCGGGTTCAACTTCTCCGAACTGGGTGGGTGGTTCGCAAGTTGCTCCGACAGTTCCTTCATCTTCAGCAATCTCGAATACAGCATCTTTTACGACGACACATCAAATGAGATAATAGACCATTAGAGAATCGTCAAATTTCGCAACACCCTGGCCCGGATCTGATGATCTCTTAACGCAAACCTCGAAAAAACACAACCCACATACCTGATAAAGCCTGAAGAACACATAAAACGTAGTATTGCTATAAAACGCATACGTCGACCTCGGAACCGCCGTCCCCGTGGTGCTTACCGAAGCGGGGGACCCATTCCTCCTATCAAACCTCTGCAAATGGCCTTCCCCACTCTCCACACTCCCTTCACGGTGATCCCGGTCAAGCATCATCTCGTCATCCGCGGCCCCACCATGCTCATCAGCAGGTTCCCTCTTCACGTCCGTTGCAGAGTCATGACTATTCCCACCTTCTTCTTCCTTCACACCAGCACCAGTCCTGCGGCTACCCTGGTGCCCAGATGACTCATCATCCGTATCCATCGCATCCGAAGCAGCCGACGCAGCCCGCCGAGACCTCCTCGAAGTCGAAGGACTCTTTGACCGATCACCACCACGCACTCCATTCGTCGCCGCAACCTTATTATTCCTCAAAAGCACATTCTTCCTCAAACTCCTGTTCCCTCCCGAGGCGTTACGCTGACTCCTCCCCGACGACGACCTCCCACCGCCACCAGATGACGTCTCGCCATCTTCCATCTCCGTATCAGTATCAACCGATCTCTGCGATCCAGCCCCATCATCATCATCATCCGAGTCGGAGTCGTCTTCCGACTCCATACCACCGATATCCTCAACCCAAAAGAACTTCTTCACAAACGAGTTCAAGAACCCACGAATGTGCCGCGGGTTGACAGACCCAGCATCCACACCCTCCAAAATAATGTTCTTCACGTCGCGGAACAAGTCCTTGTCCTTAAACTGGAAATCGAATTGGTAGCGGGTGCTACTGGTGGACGAGGAAGAGTTGGCGGCCGCGGTGGTGGTGGTGGCGTGTTGGGCGGGGGGTTGAGCGGTGGTGTCTCCGTCTTCGCGTTGTTCGCGGTAGATGGATTCGATTTCGGTGACGAGGGATTTCATGTTGAGGGCCTTGGTGTCGTTCTTCTTGAAGGTGACGCCTTGATGGTCGAGGGCTTTGTAGAAGTTTTTCATTTCGATTTCGCGCCAGACTTTGTTCCATTCACGCTATTGAGAAAGAAGGAAGATAGAAGGGATGCGGGTGAGTATAGATAACTAGCAATGTACCATGATTCCCAATTAAGGCAGATCACCCTCTCTCTCTCGCTCTCTACTCCGGCATCGTTCAATTAATTACCTGTGCACGCTTCCACTCCTCATCCTTCTGCTTAAGCCTCTTCAACACAACCGGCACCGCAACAACCGGGTTATTATGCAAAGCATCCAAAATCTCCTGCGCCCGTTCCTTATCATAAATCTTCTTAATCGCCCTCTGATAAATCGTTGTCGAGAAACCACCCAACCCAGGTGGCAACTTGAACCTCGACTTCTCCTCCGCACTCATCCCGCTAATTTTCTTGGCAATGGGTTCCAACAAGGCAATGGTATGCAAGTTGGCCTCAATGTGCCGATCGAATTCGTAACGCTCTTCTTCGCAGCGGTAGAGAGTTTCTTCGTATTGGGTCTTGCGGTGGGAGACGAAACCGGTTTCGGAGAGGTAGACGGGGGAGGAGATCCAGTCGTCATTGAGGACTTCGTTGCAGAGGGCGTCACGGCCGCTGCAGATGGGGCGTTTTTCCTGGGTGGGGTTGAGAGTGTACGTGACAGAATGGGAATGTTAGGAAACGATGATCTTTCTGGTGGATCTAGGATCACGATTGGGGGAAGCGAATCGTGGAGAGGGTACAATCAAGCTCTCCAGGCTCGACAAGGAAGGCAGCAGTCCTTACTGTTTGAGGCAACATCCGGTAACTGTGACCACTCTGGCGACAGTTTGTCAAATCCGGACCTGATCTTTCCGCAGGTTGGTTGACTACATCCGCAAGTACCGAGCATATCCAAGGTAAAAGTGATGAAACCCAGAGCAAGTTAGATCTCCACCCAAAAACGCAACCGAATCTCAAATCCAGACCACACCCAGCAGTGGACTTCAGGTTAGCACGACACTTACCAATATACTGATCATCCTCATACTTCACAAACTCCTTGAACCACTTAAACAAATCACTATGCCTCCCCAAAAACGGTTCAACCCGCTCAACAAGCGTCTTGGCATCAATAATCTCCTGACTAAACAAGTTGAGCACTTTCAAGAACTCGTTGTAGGTAGCCTTGTTCGCAATGGCCCGTTTGACACGGTCAAAGAATTCGAGTTCTTCGAGGGTGCTCGGTTTCTCGGGTTTGGAGACATTGGCGGCTTTGACTTTCTTTTTGGGGGGTTGGTTGCCGAGGCCGGCTTGGGTGGCTCCCAGGGTGGACATGCCGCCCATGGAGGAGGAGCCGGAGGGAAGGCCGGACATGGGACCTCCGACCATGCCAGCGCTAGATCCGGCTGCGCGTTTGGTTCCTTTCTTTCCGGGGCCGCCTTGGGAGGAGTGTGCGTGGCCGGGACCACCGCCCGGAGCAGACCGTTTTGACTGACCGCCATAATGTTCTGATGAGGGAGGGGCAAAACTTCCTACTGGTGGCAACCGTGAAGCGCTTGCTTGAACTTGAGGCACTTGCGTTGGAGGGAAGAGTTGGTTTTTGACAAACCCGGAAAGTGGAACGAGACTTTATCAGTCTTTCTGATGCGCAAAATATAGAAAGCAGAGGACGGCAAACGAATGAATGGCAGACTCGAAGTTGCTTTCACAACTTCTTTCTGGCCTCATCCCATACCTGCCATACCATTCGGCATAGTGCCCAAGACAGGCATTCCACCCGGTGCCGGTCGTTGTTGTGCATTTTGGTTCGAGTTGTCGGGAAGGAACTGCTTGAATTCATCGAGCAAGTCTGTAGCGTTCTTGAAAAGAACTTGAACTTGCGCGTACACCTGTTGCCCATAGCAGAGTGGAGACGGGGTGAAGATTTGATTAGGGATTATTCTAGAGCCGAGAAGACCGACGGAAGGCGGCAAAATTGGTTGATGAATGCTAACCTCTTGGATCGGCTTCGATTCTTTCTGATATGTTTGCAAAATCTCCAGGAAGTTTTTGTACGTTTCCGGCTCGGACGCAAATCGGTTCTGCGACAGAAACAAGAATGTTAGCAGGCTTTGCCGTTATACAAAGATCTCATTGCTTCGACACCATCAAAGGAACAATATAAGTCCCGAATACTCACCTTGATTTTGTTCACATAGTTGATCGCATGATTAAACTCCACAGGAGCCCTCCTCTGCAAGGCATCGGGTCGCGCCGCTGGCGGTTGTGATGCCTGCTGCGGCGGCATTTGCGGAGTAGGGACAGGACCGTGACCAGACGGCATCATCGACGACGGCTGAATTGGCTGTGGCGGACCTGGATAGCCATTCGGCGGTGCTGATGATGGAGGTGGAGGCGGACCTTGAGGTTGCTGCATTCCAACAGGACCACCTGGTTGGCCCATGTTCGGACCCCCCGCGGGATGGTACTGTGGTGGTCCGCCGAAAGGAGTGTAAATGATTCCGGGCATCATCATCCCTGGCGGCGGTTCAGGGCCGGGAGGGGGTGGGGGTGATGGGGAAGTCTGTTGTTGCGGGTGTGGTTGCGGTTGCGGAGGAGGCTGCGGGGGCTCTCTGTAACCTGGAGGATGACCGATGGGATCTGTCGGAGTGGTCACCTTTACGGGCTCTAGAGGGTTGGATGTCGGTTCTATGCGATAGCCCGGAGGCAGGAAAGTGTTGAAACTGGGAGGAGAATGAAGAAGGCGAAACGAGGGAACGTCAGTACGCGGTTGAGATTGATGAAGGTAAGAGCGGTCCACCGAAGTGTGAGGCAAGCGGGCGCCATTACAACGATATGGCGTGAACAACGATCGGGAGTGATCGAAAGTCCAAATTCAAGATCTATATCGAATAACAAATCTTTTGTCTTATCTCCGCATACATACCCAGTAATCAAACTCGGATGACCCCTAAACAGTGTGGAGACACGCTCAATCACGCCAGGTGTGTCAATGCTGTCGGTTGCGATTCAGTGAAGATATGTTGGAAAAGCGATGAGCTGCCACTCCTGAAACTAGCAAAAGCCAAAAGGGATACGGTCCACAAGTTGCCTTACCTCTGAGACTTGAAAAACTTCATGATGTCCAAAAACCTATTGTACACCTCAGGTTGGTCCATAAACTGTATCTTTACTTGATCGAGGTAAGTGAGCGCGTCCTTCACGTTGAGCGGCCTGAACTGAGCAGCAGCGGCCGCATTGCCGCCAGGACCGGCGGGACCGCTGGGTCCACTCATATGATCGGGAAGCAGATTCATCGCGCTTGCACTTGCACTCATACCACCGCTGGGAGCAGATCCTGCACCCACGCTTGATGATGGCGGCGGAGCCTGTGGGTTACTCGTCGAGGGCGCCTGAGAAGGTGGATGGTGTGGTGGTCCGTGAGGCGGCGATCTTGGCGGAGCCGGAGGTTGCGGTCCACCTTGGACAGGTGGGTAGCCGGGTGGAACAGACGTGGGCTGGGGAGGTGCACCGACACTGGATGTATTGTGGACAGCAAAATGGTGGGGTGGGGGAGGAAAAGCCGAAGCCAAAGCGTGGAGGTTGACGTGATGGGGGACTTAATTCAGAGTTCTGTTCTAAGAAGAGTCAAGGCGGAACAACGGAAGAAGTGAGCTATTGAGACTTACGGTGGGTACTGGGGATGCTGTGGGGGATTCTGTGGAGGACGCTGAGCAGCAGGAGGAGGCGGGTGAGACGCGGAGAGGTGACTTGGAGGAGGAGGAGGGTGCTGCGGACCTGGTGGGTGGGGAAGGCCAGGGAGCGGAGGACCAGGAGCAGGACCCGGAACGGGATGCTGCTGCTGCGGCGGTGGTTGTTGTTGCGGAGGAGGCGCCTGCTGCTGCTGTTGTTGCGGATTTTGTTGCTGTGGGGCGGGAGCTGGAGGGGGAGGGCCACCAGGCTGGAGAGGGTGATGAGGGCCGTTCATGGTGAGGGAACAGGGAGAGGGAGAAGCAGAATTGCGCGGCGGATTTGGAGGGAGCAACCCTCGAACAGGAGCGAGGACGACGTCGAGGGATTCGTTGGGGCTGGGTGGATCTAAGACGGGTGTTTTGGGTGGATGGCGGACAGTTGTTTTCTTGAGGATTTCTCGCCTCGTTTTCGGAAAAGAGGTTTTCAGCGTGTGTAACCCATTCAGTGCATGTGCATCACTTTCACACAAGGGGTGCACACACATCTAACACTAAGCTCACACGTCAATCATCTTGGACTTTGGGACTTTGTCATAGCGGAGACCAATCTCGGAGCTACCTCCATATCGTCGCGAAGTATTCGGTTTCTTTTTACATCGTCAGATACTTCAACCTGGATAGCAAGTCTTGGGTGGAAAAAAAACCACCGCTTCAATCTTAAACATGTTCCCTCGAGGATTTGAACCCTCTTGCTGCACTCAATTCCTTGTGCTACCACGCCGTCCTTCCAGACCTTCATCCTCAAAGCAAGTGGCAAGAGAGAAAGTGGAAAAGCGCTGTGGAGGACTGACGCTCAGAGGACACTTGGCAAAGATGCACACCTTTGACATTCCTTGACGAAATGGAATGAAGAAGATTCCAGTATGCAAAGGGCCTCGGTAGTCAGCGCGCTGTCTGAGAGATTCTTCGGTTTTTTTTTGGGAGTTTCGTGCCAATTGCATACCCGAAATGCGAACACAACAACGGCCTTTTAGGAAAGCCAAGTAGTACTCTAAACAACCATGTCACCTTTCTGCCGCAGAAAAGAAGCACTTCGGTTTGAACAGAATACCTCAATAAAGGGCGACTGATCCCGAATGTCAACCCAAAGTAGAGCACAATGGAAAGACTAACGTGATGGTTGCAACAAAGCATTTGGTCCTTATTACGTTCAATACACATGGTTCCTTTCTTTCGTTCTTTCTTGATCACCCCCGCTTCCGAAAGATCACCCTTACCCTTTCGTCTTTTCGTCTTTTATCTTTTCGGGTGCTCATGTGCACCAATGTTGCGCTATGCACATTTCCATGTGGAACGCTTGCTGTGTGCAGACCTTATGAGAAAATGTTGCGCAATGCACATTGCCATGTCGAACGCTGCTAGACCGTCTATACCCCACGAGAATTAGGTTTCATTTGTGTGCATGGTTGCCGTAAGAAGAACTACCTATGACATATAAACTTATTTCCACACGTTGCGGAAAATTCCCATTTAGCTAATAAAGAGCGAGGCAACGATATGTACCTATCGCTATACCAACTTCCCTGTCGTTCGAGTCTCGACTACTGTATCATTGTTCGAGAAATCCAGAGTTTCCAGAACTCGGGCTCGAAACAATTAGAATGATTGCTTTCTACAGAAAGCTATCATCCACCACATCTTTCTATATCAAAGATTCCAGATTCTGGCTCCTTGTCGGCCGAAGTCGGGCAGTGTTTCTAGAACTTGAGCTCGAGACAACTAGACGGAATGATTGATTGGTGAGGCTTCCTACATAAAAGCCATCATCCAGATAAGGAGTATTTGAACAACTTGAAGTGAAGGCCGTCTTCTGAACACTTACTGGGAAGCATGGGACAATCTTTCAGTCACGTCCGCGATGAAGGGTTGCGCAACGAGCTGAGGGCAACGCATGACATGGCGTTGGCCTTGATGGTTTTCAGCATCATTGTGATATGGTGAGTATTGTCCCTTCTTTTTGGAACCTATCTCGGCATTCTACCAGTGCAGGAATTCGCGAGTTTATGTAGAGAATATCTCACCCGTTTCCATTCATTATTTGGGTATTATGACATTTGAACAGCCTTCCCTCGTTCGGTTTCTACTGGATATCCCTTGGCGGTAATTGGATAATGGTTCTCCTATGGAGCGTTCAAGTTGCTTTCTCCAGCATCGTTTATCGCGACTCCAAAAAGTTCCAGACCCCAAAAGCACATCTCAATAGAGCGCAACTCGCGTTCTCTTGCATTATTCTGGTTTCGACCATCTGTTCGGCTGTCGTTTCGGCAATCGGATGGGCAATGCCTATTGGGAAAAAGGCGGTCGAAACCAGCGCAGACTGCGGTGGGACTGTGTGCCGGATTGTCTAATTACGGTCTTCTGGCTACTGGCGGTTCATCTTGCCTTGATCTGTATACCTACCTAATCTTCGCAAAAGGTTCTCTGGGCTTTTTCTGTCAGCAAAAAGGGTCCGACACGGCAGTGCGGGTGACAAAGAAGGAGGTTCGATTTTTGAACTTGGTGAAAGACTCTTGCTCCAAAGTTTTGAAGTCAGGACGGAAGCAAGTTACATAGGCGACTTCGAATGAAGGCATTACTGTAATCAACTGTAAAAGTCTTGATCACGGTACGTGATTTACTGTACTCGAAGTAGGTGGAATGCAGGCAACTAACTTGTACAGACTGTTAGTGTAGCTCAGGGATGATGGGCTAACGAGATGGGCTAGGTGGGCTAATGCGATTTCTGAGGATCAGAGTGTTTCGATACCTAGGTATTCACGCTGGTACTCTCATGACCGACATATGGCGAAACACAAAATTCAGAATTTTTTATTTGGCGGCTCCGGCTTTCACTAGGCGAACTTGATGAACTTCGAATCGAAGAATCGGACTCTGGACTTGAATCGCAGCTTGAATCGACGTGTTAATAATGGAGTATTAAACAGTTTTTGCACAACACAAACTTGGATCACGTTGGGGCTTGTGAGTCGTACAAGTGGCTTTTTTCAGGGTGGTGAAAATGGGTTTGACATGTGTGCGGGGTGTCATCCACGAGCGCCTGCGTAGTCAGCATGGTGAGTTGCAACCCCCTGGAGAGAAAAGCCACCCCACTAAGGTGTTTTTGGGCAGCAGTCATTGGTTGGAATTCGGGTGGAGTTTCCTAAAAAGGAAGTTCCCGCATGCCAATTCGCAGCCCCTCGCGATTTCCCTTGCAAAAAAAGCCCTCCAATCATCCACCTCCAAGACCTTTCCAGACCGAATCTCTCTCTTTCGCGACAAGTCCGCTGACCCCAAACCACCCCACACCAACTGAAGACGCCCGCCACCCTGCGCGCGCTACTCACGGTCTCCCCCGTGTC
>JADGJF010000567.1:0-17914 GCA_027596845.1 Quaeritorhiza haematococci | reverse complement strand
CATCGTACCTCATTCTCGTGTGGTGTCGTGGGGTGGTGCGCACGGGCGCGCCCAGGGGGCGGGGAGGGGGGGGGATCAAGTAACAGCCTCCTTTCCCTTTGTCATCTTAATCTTTGTTGACTGATCGTTTCCCTTTCTCCTCAACAGGTTCAGGAAGGCATCGACTTGAAAACAATCCAATGGGCTCAGCACTAGGAACGTTCCGGCCATACTTTGTTCCCCGTACCGACACATTCTAGATGATTTCTGTATCTTTTCAACATCACGATTTATGTAGTCCAGCGATAGTTTCTGATTCTTGAGCTCGTATAAAAACGCCTGATGCATCAAAGAAAACAGAATGCCAAAACAGCAGTCACTATTTGTGTGTAACACACGTAGTTTTCCAATTCGTCGGGGATTCAATTAGTGTACTTCGTGAAAGACAAAATGACCATTCCAGCAGGTGAGGATCTCAACGATTCCGAACGAGCGCGTCGTAATGAATCCCAATCCGGGTATTGGCGATGACCTTTGCCACTGATACTTACACAACTCCCTTGCTTCGAACCCTGATGTTTAGGCAACAGTACCAACGGCGCGAAACTCTTCAAGACGCGTTGCGCTCAATGCCACGTTGTTGAGAAGGTACATTGAGTGGCAAGCACCATTGAACACATATATATCACAAAGTACCGCTCCAGTAGCTGCGTGAATTGACTCTCGTTTCCCCCCACATATGCCGACCATGTGCTCCTTGACATCGTTACCAGGGTGCCCCACACAAAGTCGGACCGAACCTTAACGGACTCTTTGGACGGCTCTCGGGCACTGCAGCCGGATACTCCTACTCGGCGGCTATGCAAAAGAAGCAAATCCAGTGGGACGAGGAGCAAATGTTCGTCTACTTGGAGAACCCCAAGAAGTTTGTTCCAGGAACGAAAATGGTGTTTGGTATGTCTGGTTGGATCTGGTTGTGTTGATTGACGCGGTGAACGCTCCGCTTCGAGGTTATTTTTGGCGTGAATCGCGTCGTTGGGGTGTCTTGTTTTTCTCGCATAACTCAAGTGGAGGAAAGACTTGGTTGCTGACCATTTGTAAATCCGCTTTGCACCTGTCTAATTCCAGCGGGCCTCAAGAAACCTCAGGATCGTGCCGATCTGATCTCTTACCTCAAGGAGGCCACTGCTTAGGCTTTGCGATGGGGGTTTGGTGGCGCCTGGTGTTCTGATATGTCGCTGATATGCGGTGCCTGAGAGTATCGTCAGCCTTTTGTTAGGTTGTATGCGGTGATGTGCTGGAACCTTTGAAACAATAGAGTGGTTGACTTTCAGCAGGAGTAAGTCTGATTGGCATGCGGACGAACTGGACGTACCAAGTGCGCTCCAAGAGTGCCAAAGGTCCAAGACCAGGTCCAAGACAGTTGGGGTCCTGGGCAGACCATTTCATAGAGTGTGGGTTTCAGACAAAAAGTGACAACGTCACACCGACCAGGTTTCCAAGAACAACATGGCGAAAAGACCTTCAGCGCTCGTTCTCGTTGCGAACGGCAGTGAGGAAATGGAAGCTGGTGAGAATGGCGGATAATTGCAAGTCTTCTGTTATTCTCTGCTCTGATCCTGGTTTAGGTTGACTTACTTTCTCCGCTTCTCTGTTTCCCCTTGCCGCAGTCATCACAATTGACACACTCCGCCGGGGAAAGGTTGATGTGACGGTTGCCGGGTTGACGGGTAGCCAAAGCGTGGAGTGCAGTCGGAAGGTGGTGCTCGTACCGGACGTGGCGCTAAGTGACATCAAGGACAAGGTTGGACTGCAGGACCCAGATGCAGCAGTGCATTTCTGTTTTGATCAGATCAACAACACTGACTCGCTCGGGCGTGGTTTTTCTTCTGAACTCTTTCAGACGGCCTTTGACGCGGTGATTTTGCCGGGCGGACTGGGTGGAGCGGAAGCCTTTGCGAAAGTAAGTATGTCGTGTGGTGTTTCTTATCAGATCCAACTTGATCAAGATACTTAGTGTACAAGAACGTTTGTACAGTCCGAAGAAGTCCACGCACTATTGAAGTCGTATGAAGCTAACCCCCAGAAGATTGTTGCGGCAATTTGTGCTGGTAAGTTCCGTTTGTTTTCAGTTGATAGTCGTCTTGATAGAAATCATCCACTGATGTCCCACTGATAATGATTGCTCGTTTTGATCTGTTTAAGCTCCGATCGCTTTGAATGCCGCCGGAGTTGGCAAGGGCAAACACATCACATCGCATCCGAGTGTAAAGGACAAGCTTGGCGGTGAGAGGAAATGAACTTGAACGGGGATTTGTGTGGTGTTCAGCATTAGGCAGCTGATCAATGCATCCTCTATGTCCCATGACAGCCTACTCCTACAAAGAAGACCGCGTTGTGGTTGATGGAAACTTTGTGACAAGGTATGTCTGTCTCCGCATCACCAATTTTCCGAAAACGCCCTATTCATCACTTCCCTTCATCAACCTGCTTCCTGGTGGCGCAATCTGTTCTCTGCCTCAGTCGGGGCCCCGGCACGGCTTTTGAATTCGCATTGAAGCTCCTGGAAAAGTTGTGCGGAAAAGAGACTGTGCAAGAGGTCGTCGCTCCCATGCTATTGCCATTCGATGTGTGAAGAAAGTATGATGTATCATCTGCAAAAGGACTGTACAATCTATGTATAAATACTATCACGCTGCTACAGATACGCCTCAAAGCAAGTCGAAATCGTCGAGCTGGAGAGAGGAGAGGATCACATGAGTTGATGCAGGCACAGCTATTTCTCCAAAGCGCGTGAAGTAACTTATCGGGTCGCGAATGAAGCAACAAAAATTACCAACCTTGTCGTTGTATTTCATAATCTTCCTCTTGATCTTCGACGTGTCGACCCAAGTGACAAAGTCTTCCATATTTCTGGAAAGAGAAAGAGCGGAGGCGTGAGCCAAACAGTTCGCCATCTAACAATATCAAGGCCATCTAATCCACGCCTTTGAAGGCTCACCTGGTGACAAGGAAAGCTGGGTCCGTCACCACTTCCGGCCCCACACGGATATGACCTTGTTCAACGAAAGTGACTGCCTCCTAATTTTCCCAAAAGACAAAGCGAGACCAAGTCAGGACAACCATCAAAATAAAATATCATCCGCCTCGCTATAACCGACCCGAATCCTTACCTTGACCGTTTCCGCCATTTTTAACCGGACCATGACAATGGGAAGTCGCCGCCTAGAGTTTTTAATCGAATCCCTTTAGTAAGGCCGCCTGCAGCAGACCGTGAAGAATGATGCCGTGCAAACCCACCTGCAGAACGCTGACACTGTGATGTTATCGCATTGTGACAAAGATTTCTTGGCCGTAATCAATCCCATGCTGTAAAGTTTCTCCAACATGGCTTCCGTTTTCCTCGCCCGAAAAGGGTCTCGCGGATCCAACAGCGAAAGTTTGTTGGCAATCTTCTTCACCTGACCAGCAAGCTTATTGTACCTTCACGCAAGTAAATTCGAATAGAACAGAATCAGCATCAAGGAAATAACGGTTGACGTGTTCACGAATTCCGTGGTGGCGAAGTCGAAAACGTGCGAGAACAGAATGCATTTGGGAAATACGGGGCGAATACGCACTTTATATAGTCTTCTCGCTTCTGAACGTGGTAACGACGCATAACCTTGATTTCATGAAGACTCTGGTCTGACTTCCACTGAAGGAAGTCGACCTTCTTGAGCAGTTTCTGCTCATGATACTTGAACTTTCGGACCATTTTCGTTTGTTATGGTGTCGTGCGTGTGTGTTGTTCGTTGTTCCCAAAAACAAAAATCAAGTTGATGTGTTTGACACGGTAATACAACTGTACTACATGTGGGAGACATCATGCAGTACTGGGATCTGGACGACATCCTCACGGAGCAGCAAGTAATGCCTGATGCCCTGTTTTTGAGTGGATCTGAAATGACAGGAGAGTCCTAACCGATTCATTCGAACCTTTCCGTCACTTAATTTGCCATACGTTCAGCGAATTCCGTGCTCTTTCAGAGGGACCGTGCCAGGTTATGGTTTCTTAGAGGGGAATGGGGAGATCGACGTGAGTCCGCAACTGACCTTACCCACGCCGGGTTGTTCCTGTCTTCTGAGATGGAGGCCTGAATGATCGTCCCCACTGTATTTAGCTTCCAGCCAACACACGGGTAGAACTTCCGTACTGGTTAGCGGAACCACTTGCAATACAGTACGAGTCCGAATCATTTACTTGAGTCTACATTTCGTTCTTTGACGAAACGTCGGAGTTACTAATTTTCAACCCATATTGGATTTAATGTCTTCCTTATCAAACCAGTGATGTAGTTGAGCTCGAACTCCCAAAGTGCTATAGTGCCCGTGTCCGAGATGATCTGGTTGCCTCTCCAACTTTGGTGAATCTTCACGATCTTTGCCCGCATTACTACTCTTTAGGGATACGCCTGGTGAATCTGTAGGTTGAACTGAGAGGGATGTGATTTGGTGTTTTTCCGTCTATTTTGGTTGGCCTCAACCGTTCAATTTGCTTTTCGGAGGATAACGACAACTCGTATTTCTTTTGCATTTAAGGGTGGTGGATTACATGCTTCCCAAGGTCCTTCTGGAGGTAATAAATCGCGTTGCTATCAGGGAATGTCGTGGTTTTTTTTTTCTTTTTCGTTGATAAACGCCATCTCAACAACAGTTGCTCGCCTCTCTTCTGTTCTGAACATATGTCAATCACAGGCATTCCGGAGCCGTCTTCAGCTAGTCATGGATTACACGCAGACTCCCAAATTACGGACGGATCAGTCACAATTTATCCAATCCTTAGACGAGACGGAAAAAGAATGTACGGCGACAAACAAGAAGCACCCAACACCCCTCTCAGTAGCATCTGCGTTTTCTGATTCTTTCGAAGATTTTTCAAGCTGTTGTTTTCCGTTCGCACACTAACTATCTTTTACTTCTGGTGTTTGACGGGAGGAAGTGTTCCGGTTAGGGCATGAGAGCGGGAGTGCCGTGACGAAATGGTTGAATAAGGGTGCTGGGCAAATGAAAGCCGCAAGACCTCATGTCAAGACATTTTAGATTTCGGCGCAACCTTAACCGAAAGCCGCCATTCTATTTCCGCACTATTTTCATGCTATGACATTGTGGGCCCATCCTGCCGGCGACGCATGGTTATGCTTCAGACTATTTTACAGCTAACCCAATTTGTAATGATGTTGTTCATTTTGGACAATTGTCCAATCGAAAGCAATCTGCGATTTGTATTTGAAGGGTCACATTATCGCGAATCACCCGGTCAAACAGACACGTTGTAACTCTTGAACCTGTTCAAACGTTTTTGGCCTTCTTTGCGAAAAAACTAGTTGTCACGTCAGTGCTCAAAACCATGGATGACACGACACTGAAGGTGTTGAAAATCACGGTCAATAAGGAAGACGCGCCGCTGACTCCGGCGTTCCAAAGGCTAACGAGGGAGTATGATTGTTTTGTGAGATCTGATGCCACGGAGATACATGTTACCGCGACTTGCAACGAGCCCGACGCGTTTTGCCAAGTGGGCAAATCAAACGGGAATGGAGGTACTTTCTCGTGTGCTTACCTTTCACAATGGTTGATCGCCCATGAGATCCGATAGAAAACGCGCACTCAATGAGACCCCACAAAAACCATCCACTTTTCATCCCCACCAGTCGTCCCCATCAAAGAGGGCATGAATCGGTTGGAAATCAAAGTGGACGCCGTGGATGGATCAACGGCAACCTATGTCATCAACATTCATCGCCCTTCAGGTGAACAATCGTGTTTTTGCAATGTTGGAGGGGTGCATTCAAGGGAGGCGACGAGAACGCGAGGCACTGAAGGGACAAAGGAGTTCCAAAAATGACCGGAACAGACATATTGCCGGGGTTTCTTACCATCGATATAACTGACAACAAATCCAGGAAATGATGCCACGTTGAGGAGCGTCGCGTTTGCTCATGGAACTCTCGCGCCCGGATTTCACCGCCTCGAGGAACGATATCTCTTGCATGTCGGTGAGTTGATTTTCCTCATTCCCTTTTGAATGTTGCATCCACGACACCATATGAAACCTATGACTATCCACCCCTTTGTGCGCTTACACCCTCAATCCTCCTACAAGATCCGCACTCCACAAACACCAAGTTCAAAGCAGTTCCTACCAACCAGAAATCCACGGTTCAGATGACTCTAAATGGGGATGCGATCGTCACGCAAATGAAGGACGGCGAGGAGAAGGAGGTCCCTCTCTTACTGGGTGACACGCTTGTCCAGTTTTTGGTCACGTCCGCTGACAAAAGCACCAAGAGATCGTATACGTTCACCATCCGAAAAGGTTGATACTTTCGGGATAAGCTGTTTTTCCCGACATCAATGGTTGCTCTCGCTTTGCATTCAGCTGACACTTTTTACCATTAATCTTTCCTCCCTCGTTTGCATCAAACAGATAAACCTGGCTCTTGCCCATCGCTTCTTACCGCAGACACAGCCGAGACTTCCGAGTTAATTTGCTCCATCTGCACGTCCGTGCTCTTCCGGCCACGGAAAATCGTCCCTGTTGCCGAAACCGACGCCAACAAGGGGCAACGTTGCGATCACCGCTTCTGCTTGACTTGCTTGGATCTTTACAAGGTTGGTGAGGGTATCTCTTGCGAAGACAACGGCCAGCCACAAGCTAATGCAAGCGCTGAGAAGCCGCAGGATCAGCAGCCGGCAGAGCAACAGCAGGAGCGGCAGACCCAAGGCATGGTCTGTCCCCTCTGCGCCATTAACAATGACTGCACTTCCACCGCCAGCTGGGAGAACGACCCGCTCCACGAACCAGACACTGCCGCTGAAATCAAGCTTGGAAAATTGGGTGTGTCGTGCCCTTTTCACCGATACGGTTGCGCATTCGGCGGGTTGCAACTCTCCCACTTAGGCGAACATGTCCTCAAGTGTCAAAGAGTCCCTGTTTCATGTGAAGAATGTGGGATGTGGATGACGCATGCTACAAAAACGACAACCAAACATACTGATCCTCCTTGTACGGAAACGTGCCGCCGATGCAGCAGGAAGATCATGTCTGCGGAGAAGAACATCCACGAAGAGGCATGTAAAGAGTTCGCGGCTCTCACGCATGACTTGACTACCTCCCAGTCTCCGAGCATCAATCCCGCGGCATGGGAGGCTGCCCTTTCCAAAAGCGACCCAAAAGCGGCCAATAGCGATATGAAGACCCTGTTGGCCAAGATTGATGAGCACAAAACAAAGTACCTCAACTCCTTGAAGACAGCTCTGGACCAGTCCCGTGCGACGAACGGTGCAACGGCAACGTCTATAACCCCCGACTACGACGCTCTCAACGAAATGGCAGTCCTCTACGCCACTGCGATCGCCAAGAACCATACTGCGACAAAAAACTCGCGTGAACATAAACTGGATGATAGTTTGCACACCGGATTGGCTTCTACTTTGGAAGAAATCCATATGTGTCGGCTCATGTTCCCGTTGATGGCTGGGAAACGCGGAGGAGATGGTAAAGGTGCACAATTAGATGCTAATGCGGAGGCAGCGGAGAGCTCTATCGAGGACGAGGTGAAGGCGTTGTTGATGCAGCTCGGTGTGAGCCCAAACGCGAGTGATGCGGTGCAAATTCAGGCGCTTGAGAATGAGTATGAGCGACTCATTGGACAGGGACAGTCAGCACAGGTGATGTGAATAGTGCATTCACCATCTACCGATTTTTACCTGCTTTTATGTCCCATCCTGATTCATGTTGTTGTTTTACCAACTCCCAATTTCCCTCGCAGGCCGCCGAAGTCCAGAACCTCGCTGCGTGGAAAGTGAAAAAGGCTCATGCAGCAAGCGGCCAAGTACCTACTTCAGGCAAGATGAAAGGGTCCATTCCGGACAACTTTGCCCACGTCTTGGATAAATACAAAGACGCTGTTGAGATCAACCCGAGCAACGCTTACTCACGGTTTCATTACGGTCGGTGGCTCTTGACGGTGGGGGATTTGGACGAAGCCGTCAAACATTTGCGGTATAGTCTGGTGTTGAAACCGAAAATGGAGAAGGCAAGACTATATTTGGTATGTGCGTGCATTGGCTTATGCCTATTTATTTTCGGTTTTTGTAAATTTGTGGGTCTGTCCGGCAAACATGGGAAACTGATTGATGTTCATAAACTCTTTGTGCTTGGAACTTTATGAAGGGGTTGGCTTTGGTGAAGCGAGCCAGCACTCACACCGAACTCAAGCAACCTTTGCTTACTGAAGGCATCATGTACCTCGAGAAGTGCGTCGAGAAATATCTCAACGGCCGCTGGATCTCTTTCATCGAAAAGGCTTCGAAAGTGTCTGTATCTCAGCCACAACCCCATGCCGCCACGACCACCTCCGGTCCTCATCATCCTACCGCTCCCGTTGCTTCTATCCCAGCCATCAATATGCTTAGCGAAACATGGTTTCAGCTCACCAACCCCTCTTTCGTCAAAGCCTTCATCAAACTTGCACAAGCGTACGTCCTTAATCAAGCACGCATCTCCGACGCAGTCTCCATTTTAGGGAACTTGGCATATCTACTTCCAGACGAGATACGATCCATTTCAAAGAAATCTGGTTTGAGAATGCGTCTGAGCATGGCTTTGTGTGAAATACAGAGGGATCTTTTGTTCTACTCGAACGTGATGGCTTCGGTGGCGGCCGCTGAAGCAGCAGCAGCGGCGGCCTTAGCGGCAACAACAGAACAAGCCGGCGCAGCTCCAGCTAATCCTGCACCTGCATCCGACCCAACACAGCCGCCAGCAACTACAGTACCTCCGCAACCATCAAAGGAATCAGCACAAGTGTCCAAAATCGCCGATTCTCTATACGGCCTAACCAGTATTATCCTCACGTCCTCAAACTCGGACGTGGAGAAGCGAGACCGAGGAGTAATCACCACCGCTGAATCCATCGCGCGTGGGCTCGTTGCAGCCAACCCGACCGACGCGCGGTTCCTTGGACTTTTGGGCCAGATCTCATTTGAAGCGTGCGACCATGCACAAGCTCAAGATCCGGACCAGAAAGTGGATGCAAACTTACTTTCGCACTGCGAGGAACTTTTCAAGGCAGCTATCTCGGCGGAGAGTGGTGGAGTCGAAAAGGCGTCTATTATTCTGAACGTGTTTGGGCAACAGGCTTGGTGGAAGCAGTACCAAGCATACGTGGAGTCCACCAAAAAGATTCTTGAAGCGCAGAAACCTAAGATAGCTCCACCTCCAGCAGTGGAAACGCAGGTTGCGTCGACAGCTGCTGCTCCAACGAACGAATCGAAAAAAGCCGAAGGTAAGGCCAGCGGGGATAAGAAGGATGTGGGGGTAAAAGTAGCCGGTAAGGCAACTGGTGTGGTAGGAAAACAAGCTGCGACCAAACCAACCACAACAGCCACCGCTGGTGCCAAAACAAAGGCGCAAGCCAATGCAGCGCCCGCGAAGTCTGCACCTTCCCCCACAAAAGCAAAGGATGCCAGCAGCGCTACGCAAACCCGTGCCGCGTCTCCAACCAGGCAACCGACAGGACCAAAAGCAAAGGATGCCAGCAGCGCTACACACACCCGCACTACGTCTCCAACCAGGCAACCGACAGGACCAAAAGCAACGGATGCCAGCAGCGCTACGCAAACCCGTGCCGCGTCTCCAACCAGGCAACCGACAGGACCAACAACAGCCAAAGCCGCTCCGACTGCAAAACCTCGTGCAGGAAACGCGTCAACAAAAGGGTCTTCGCCCACGATCGCATCACCTAGCTCCCCGACCAAACCCAAACCTGCAAACGCAAAGACTACGACTGCGGGGGCGGAGACCAAAACCCCAGGGACTGTGACAAGGCCCCAAACGGCATCAAACAAAGATGGAGCTAGATCGCCGAATAAATCTCGAGCGGTATCGGCAGCTGTGACGAAGGAGAGGAGGGGCCCAAAGGTTATTGAAAAGGAACAGAAAGCCGTCCAGGAAACGCCAAACGCAACACCGGCACCGGAACACCCAAAGACCAACACGTCAGAGCTGCAACCACCGGTTGTGGAGGCTGTTTCCGCTTCTTCCAACCCCGCACCTCCTACAGCGGCACCAGCACCGGTAATCAAATCAACCAAACCCTACTACCAGCCGAGACTTGGATTGGCCCGCGTGTATGCCCTGCAGCTCACGCAGCTAGCTTCCACAAAGGAAGAAGAGAAAAAGAAGGAACTGGTATCTCAGATTCGACGCTGGTACCAAGGAGCTATCAAAGTATGCCCCGGCAAGCACGACCCATACATCGAGCTAGGGACTGTTTTGGAAAAACACGAGGGCGTAGAGGCCGCAGCGGAAGTATACTCCTCTTTCCCGTTCGAGCTCTCCGCCAAATGCAAGAAGCAGCAGCAGAGAGAGGATGACTTATTCCTGCACGGCGAGATTACACGGACATTAGTGGCAGCGAAGAGATATAAAGATGAGAAGCTGATACGTAGTATGATTGCAGAGGGGACGGCTCGTGGGATGCGGTGTTTGGAGAAGTATGTCAACGTGCTTGATGCGGCCAATGAGAGTAAGACCTTGATGAAGGTTAGTTTTATTTTTCCCCTTATTTCCTTTTTCTCTCAGTTGGCTTGAAGTTACCTGTAATCCAAAATACTGATCGGTTTCCCCTTCAGGTCTATGCCGGCGTGAATAAGAAGTCGGTTGACGATCCGGATATGGTGGCCTTCTTCAAGGCAAAGTACTGGATCTGATGGGAATAATATGCATCTTCGTCGATTCTATGTATTTCTCATTTCTGAACGTATATGTGTAGGTTTATGATGCGGAGGTGCCTTGTTCCCTTCGTTGAAAAGATGGTTTTTTACTTGCCCTGAAGATTTCGTCCAAACCCACTCTATTGTATGCGTACACATTCATCTACTTGAAAACACGAAAGAACAACTATGATATATGCCTCTCCTGTGAAAACAGGTGAAAAGGTGAAGGTCAAAAATTACTTATATACATTACAGAAAATCTTCAAATCAATATCCAAAAGTGAGGAAACAGGTTCCCACCGTACTCGAAGATAGTAGGAGAGCAGGAAAAGGAACCCGCCGTGTCGCCAACAGGGTTCATGCAGAGCTGTTCGGATCCGGCCTAGCCCTCAGTGCGTTTCCATGTTCAGCAAATAGTACTGCGACTTTTTGACGAGGTAGGACGTGTAGTCGGGTAGGCGCGAGTATGCGGCATACGTGAAGAAAGTCAGGAAGATGAGGACGATTGTGTCTGGTGGGAAGTGTTGAGATGTCAAAGATAGAAGGAGATAACGGCGTGAGAACCAACAATACCATCCGATATGCAACATCAAAGAAGACGTCTACCATTATCTGTCAGTATATGAATTCCAAAATCACCGGCACAGCACACGCGTTCTGCCCTCCTCTCCAACCCTTTCTTCCTCTCCGACACCTACTGAATATGATTTTTTCCCAAGGCTCCAACATGTACAGCCCAAGAGTCAATTCATACTGATAGTACTTGAGTTCGACAGCCGCTTTCGTGCGTTTAACGATATCTACGACGGCGACCATTTTTGGGAACACGGTGGCGACGAACAGCGCTCGAGGCGGCGGGTGTGTTGGTGGTGTGGTGGTGGTCGTTGTGTGGGTGTTTCTGGCTTTCCAGTTTTTGGTGATGTTGTGTTACGTGAACACCAAACCCTTTTGGTACGTTCAAGACGTTCACAGTGCACACCTGAAGGGTTTTCAACCTCTGCGAAAAGGGTGTCGTGCGAAAGTGGGAAAGTCATGTTTCTGGTGAAAGCCATGGGAGATGCGGGAGATTGTACTAAAACTTGAATTGCGGTTTAACGCGGGTCGTCACAAATAGAGCAGAAGTCGTGGTACCATTGCTAGAACGCGAAGTGGCTGGCAGTGAAACGTCGACAGGCGATATTCATCCAAACTGGTAGCGAGTTCCAGCCAGAGTTCCAGCAGGCTGGTAAAACACGACGAGTCCGTTGCTGTGAATCGCAATAATGCCCTGTTACTCTTACCTTAGAACTCAGCAATATCCTGGGATTGACTTATTCAAGTATGTGTATGCAAGGATGTATGTACTTCAATACAGACAAAAGAGATAACAAAAGTGGAGATTTTGGAAATGAAAAATGCGATTTTGTAACGAATATGCAATTGGAACATTCACAGCAACTTCGATCCCACCATTACTCAAATAAAGAAAACAGAAAGAGAGTAAAAACTGCACTAACAATATGTGTGATATAGGTTTGCAACTAAAAACCGATGATCGAAAACTTGAAATCCCACATATATCAAAACCCATTGACAATTCCCACTTATTAATCTAACATCTCCCCATTTCCAAAGAGAGACTACTTCAAGACATACCCCACCACCTCAAACAGAAGGACTCGGCCACCTTCCGCTTCAAACCACGAACCCTCAAAATATGATCCTTTTCGTTCCACTCGCCAACCGAATCCTGTCCATCGACCAACACGCGTACCGACACGTTCGCAGATCCAGACCCAGCCAGCCTTGTCGTCCGAGCCTTCCCGGTCGTGCTGCAGTCCGCGGGAGCGACTGAAGATCCATCGTCAACGCGAACACATTCCCTCACGCCCAACACCACCACCTCATCGATCTCCCATCTGACAGGAACCGTCCATCCCAAATCGCCGTCACCATCCTCATCCCTCTTCTTTCCAGACCCAACCAGCCACCCTTTATCCCCACCAATGACGCCCGTGCTTTTAACGCACCCACCCGTAGCATCGAACCTCACCATCCACGCGTTCTTTCCCATCTCGAGCAAGGGGTCCCACATTTCCCCGTCGTCAAGGTACAGCTGCCCAGACGCCGTCTGACTTGAATTGTTGTTGGTCGACGCGCCCGTTAGAGCCACAAGCAAGGTATACCGGCCTGCATCGCGCATCGCCGCAGTGGTCTTGAGCGACTGAGAGTGCATCGGGATGATGTGTCCACCGCGGACGTGGACGGGAATGTGATCAAGCGGCGCAGACAGATCGACCCAAGGCGATGGCCTAGTGGCAGAAGGCGCAGAGGGAACGAGCTCCTTGCCATCCCAAACATCATACCATGTTTCGCCGCGTCCGAGCATCGGGAAATATCCCCTGACGCTCGTGGCGCCCTTGGTCAACACGGGGGTGACGAGCAATGCCGGCCCAACCAAGAACTGTTGATCGATCGCGCACAGCTTCTCAAATTCATCATCAATGTTTTCGGTGTCAGCAAGGGCCGCAAGCTTGTTTCCGAATTCGAAGCCAACAGGGCGGATGACTGGCATCCCGGTTGCATGGCCGTCCCAAAGCAGCGTGTACCAGTACGGAATGAGGCGGTAACGAAGATCGAGAACCTTTCTAGAAACGGCAGCGACGATCGGGTGCACGTATGGTTCTTGGGAGGGGGATCCGAGGACGTTGTGGTTCCGGCAGAAGGGGTAGAAGGCGCCGACTTGCATCCAACGGGTCTATGAACGAAGGAAATGGTGGTATAAATCAGTACGCGGCATGGAAAGAATCAGATTTTTGTTTCTGAGGACCAACATTTCATTTTCGGCGCTACTCTTGACCACACTCACCAGCAGTTCCAAAGTCGTGGTACCATGAAAACCACCAATATCGGCGCCGACCATATGGATTCCATAGAACTGGAAGTTGAGACACCCGGAGATGGAGTACATCATAGAGTCCCAGCTCGATTCTGCAGGAAAAAAGGGTGAGAATGGTGAAGGTGAATACGAAAGTTACTACATGACCGAGGAAGCAAACACAAACACTGTATATGAGGATCTCATCATACGTACCATTATCACCAAGCCAATGAGCAGCCCATCGACCCGTCCCGGCAAACGTGCTCCGACTTAGAATAAACGGGCGATTCAGTTTCCCAACCTTATCCTGCCCATCATTCCCGTCCGCGTTCTCCATCAACTCGAGAAGCACCGCATAAGTAGCCCGAGCCTCCGCGTGGCCGTACAGTTGGTGGCAATCGTACTCAAAGACGCGAGTGAACCTCTTGATGCTGTCTGCATCGCCAGTAGCCTTGCCCGCCATTCCAGCCGCCTTGTGATTATCGGTATGATATCCCCCACTGAGAGCGTATTCGCGGTTAGCAGCGTTGTTGGCAGTATCAGAACCGCGTACGGCAAGATCCAAGATCGAATTCTCCAAGGGCTGGTGGCGGTGGTAGGCCTTCATGCTTGTGGTGTGGGTACTCAGCGGCGCGTGCGTATTTCCATTGTTAATCTTGTACGGCGGGGAGTCCAGGTCCTCTCCATCGTGGGAGGGCTCTTCTGTGTAAAACCCACGGTCATACGATGCTTCTGTGATAGTATTGGGGAGAGCACCGACGCCTGCATCGAAAGGTTTAATGCCGGCCAATTGACCGGTCTTGCATCCGTCCTGTTCGCCGTTCATCCGAATCGGCGGGGCCACGGGAGCAGCGATTCCTGACACGCCGAGGAGGTTGAACGGATCGTGATGGACGTGGACGCCTGGGTGCTCTTGCCGTGGGGGTGGGTACCCGTAAACTTTGGTTGGGGTGGTAGCGCCGGCGACTTCGCGCTCGACCATCACGAACGACGAATCCGACGAGGCCATACTCATGCGGCTTAAACGACCGTCCGATTTCGGCGATGTTTGCGTGTTGATGCGATCGGCATCGGCGACTGCCTTGTCCTCTGGTTGCAGGGATGAGGATTGTATGTTAGATAGGAAACGAAATTTACATGGTTCAGAAACCCAAAGCTCAGATCAACAAACACAGATAAGTCGTGATACATACCTGTCGTCACAGTGTATTGACCGCTCTTTTCACCCATCAAATCCTCCTTATCATTAATTTCCTCTTCAAAATCAAGAACATAATCAACAAGCAGCCTCTCCCCGACACCATCTCGACCTCCCCCAAAACTCTTCTCGTCCTCATAATCAAAGGCCGTGACGAGTGGTTCGCTGGCTTCCATAACCGTAGCTTGAGCAGGTGACATCATATTGTGGACGTCGACGGGCGGGTTAGGCACCTTGAAGGACAAAATATCGAACGGAGTGGGCGTCCCTTCGAGGAGGGTCTGCTCTGGCGAGATTGTGGAGGCCTCGATTGGTGCGCATGAGGTCGGCGACGCAGCGGCTGTGGTGGGAATTTCGGGTGATTCGCCGTCCCAGAAGTTGGCGACCTCGTTCATGTCGATCCAGATCCCGTCCAGGGGCGGGATAGTTTGGTACCAGTGCCTGAAGCAGTCGGCCCACCATTCCACGCTTCCCGGGTTCATGAAATCTGTTGATAGAGAAAATGATTTGATGAGCGAAGACTCCCAGAAATCAACAGGACGCATTGATGAGAAGCCTTTTATCGTACCTGGGAAAACTGTCCATCCGGGCCAGACCTTGCCGACAAACGGGCGCTCTTTGACAACCACATCCTGGGCTCCCACTTTCGTCGCGACAGCGTTTTCAACTGCTCCCCCCTTCCCATCAACGCGATGTTGCATTTTCAAACATTGGTGTTGAAGGCGATCGTGTTTCTGCTGTTGGTCTCGGCCGCCGGCGCTTCCACCCCTACTTCCAACCTCAACTTTGAGGTATATATCCTTATCCAACCCTGAATGGAAAGGTTCGTACCCTTTTTCGACCTTGATGCCTGGATCCACGATCATGACGACCTTGCGCCCTTCTGCTTGCATGCCCTCGATGAAGGATCCGACTCTGGCCAGAGGGTAGTTGACTGGATCGAAGGTGAAGTCCTTGAAGGCGTCCATGTAGCTGCGGAAAAAAACAAAATGTGGACACCATTAGATACGGCACAAAGGGGACTACGGTTGTCTGTACAGGACCGGGAATGACAACAACTGAGTATGCGATAACAAAGGAATGACCCCTTTTTCCTGCAAATACTTACTCGATGTCGACCCACATAGCTTCAAGCGGGATACGGTGTTGATCGAATTTCTTCACAACGTGTTCGAGTGATTTGATGGACTTATAGCCCCACCGACACTAGGTTTTGCAGCAAACACCAGCAGGAGAAGGAGGGTTAGCAAGTTGTTCTTACCACAAATGTACTATGCGGAACAAAACAGAACGTTCACGAGGCAAAAGGGGTCCACCATGCCAAGCGCCCAACGCCCCATGCTCCAACATCTACCTGATGGAATCCCAACGTCCAGTACGGCATCATAGCTGGTCTCCCCACAATCTCCGCATACTGCCGGCACACGTCGTAAGGATGAGGTCCGGTAACTACGTAGAAGTCCAGAATCCCGCCCATGATCTTGTAGGTGATTGCGCCTGGATTGAGGAACACGTCCATGCCGGTGCTGTTGAGTAAAAACACGGCGTGAGCTTCGACGGCGCGCTTGGATCGGTTCCGTCGCAACTCCATGTAGACCGGATGCGCGCCATAGAGGTTTTCGTTCAGGGCGTGGCGGGAGTCTAAGATAGATAGAAGTGTCAGAAACACCAATCTTCCACATTCGATACTGGACTACTGACCAAAAGAGAGTGAAAAAAGAGGGAAGGGGCGGGGGTGGGGGTTTGGTCGCATGCCTACCTCTCGCAAAGATAGTTATAGATGAGTTATTGGGATTGTGACGGAAAGGGCCTACGTTTTCCCCAAGTCCGTGAATATTCGCATTTTTAGCCACGGCCCGATTAGTGAACTCGATATATTGACGTTTAAAGACGATTTGATCGAAGTAGAACTCGAACAACGCTGGCTCGTCCTATTACATGTGCAGTTGGAGAAAACATGTTTAGAATAGGAGTCGATAAGAAACGAACGCCTTTCACCACGTTTTCAACCCAGGTTGGACTCGATGCACCACCATGTAATTATGGCAAGACGATATCTAATAGAACGTACTTCAGAAACAGGGGTAGATCGATCA
Source organism: Quaeritorhiza haematococci (assembly GCA_027596845.1). Classification (NCBI taxonomy): domain Eukaryota; kingdom Fungi; phylum Chytridiomycota; class Chytridiomycetes; family Quaeritorhizaceae; genus Quaeritorhiza; species Quaeritorhiza haematococci. The sequence goes on along the minus strand of JADGJF010000567.1, from coordinate 1,017 downwards.
CGTCGATCAATGCGAAGACCTTGAGAAAAGTCGATAAGTTCGAATCGATATTGAGGGATATGCTGCTGCGTCCGGATGCCTCCAGCTTGCCCAACATTCGTGCGTGACGAAAAAAGGCCCGGATCAGATGCAGGACGGGGAAATAAGTCGTCAGGAATCGCCCAACGCTTGTTTTCCTTGTCCGAAATTACGACATGGATCCTGGTGTCGGTTTCGCACGTTACGGAGAGGGTGAGCTCCACGAGGTCGGGGCCTAGTTCGGGCAAAGCGCGCGGTGCATTTCGAGGACCGAGGACTAGATCCGCCGTGAAAGTTGTGTCTGACTGCTGGACATTCGCAACCGAGTATCGTTGGAAGGCTGAGTCAGCATTTGGAGTTTGCACATGTTGTTCCGAAAGGGGACGGTTGGGGATAACGGTCTTGACCAGGGGGTTTGGCGTATTGGAGCGGTGATGAATGGTGGGCTGGGGTCCCGGAGCGGTGTGAATCGTGTTGGTGGAGACCATGTTGGTGGTTTGATCAGCACAAGGATTGCAGGGTTGTGGCCAGGGATACAAATAGCTGTTGTGACGTTGAGTTCCGCGGCAGGAAGATCTATGGATCTTACGGCACAGCGATAATAGAACGTTTCGGTCAAGAGAACGGGGAATAAGATTCAATAAGGAAAACATGATGCCAAGCATGGACGTTGAGGGCGCTCATTGTGATCGCCGCCCGCCAAGAAGGATGCAGGAATCCCAGAAACGACTAACCAAATCGGCAGTACTAATTACCTCGATAAACACGAATCGGCTTGATAGTTTAGGTGCAAGTTGGAAGGGAGGGTCGCGGTGACTTTTGCTTTCTTTTTTTTTGTCTCGTCTCTAAGTGTTTTGTTCGACTGTTCCACGGGATTGTTCTATCCACTTATTTTCAGTTTTTTTCTTCTTTCCGCCGCCTTTGAAAGGTTTTCTCCCCGACCGTGGGGAGATGAAGACGGGGGGAAAGGCCGAAACCCAAGGGGAGAGGGAAGGGGGG
>JADGJF010000566.1:0-17927 GCA_027596845.1 Quaeritorhiza haematococci | reverse complement strand
CAGGTCAATAAAGAGATGAGGTTAGCGAAAAAGTCCAAAAGCTGACCGTCCATCATCAATGGCTTTCTTCACAAAAGCAAGGCCACCTGCTGCTACAAAAAGCCTGAGACTCACTTTGATTATCCCTGACGACGGACAATAGTTCTTCCCGCACCGCAAACACTGGCAAGTACTCTCTCTGTTCTCTGATCGTCTTCGATCGGGCAAAGGCACTCACTGCATCGGAGCGATCCTTAAGATGAGAGGCGAATTGAGAGTCGCCTTTAGCGTCGGTAGGGGACTCGGGGGCATTCGGGTCACCGGGTGGTCCGTCGCCTGCAATGCGGGACAGGAGGAAAATAGGGCGGGTGGTCGATTACCATGCTGAGTTCGACTTCTCTCGAAAAAAGGCACATCCTCCCGGTGGGTGTACAGTCCTCTTCTACTCACCTTGGTTTACTTTTTTTGTTACTCCCATGATGTTGCCCAAAGCAGTTCCAGCTAGTTCCCATGATTTCGAGGCCTAGTGTATGCACGAATGGGTTAATTTTCGGGAACAGAAAGAAAAACAACAAATTTCATGTGGCACTATTTCGAGTCGATCAGCTCTCACCACCTCATATCTGTCGAACCACATACCTTAGCCCTCTCCTGCTGCTCTCTTTTCTCCCGCACAAGCCTGCTGCCTTTCCTCGAGAACACTGCTAAATCCGACGTGGGATCCAAAACCGGCGATATTGGATCCAGTTGTTTTGTGAAAACCATTTTGCCGTCGAGGAACGGTGGGCGGAGATCACGAACCAAGATGTGCACACGGGTTTCATCCTCCTCATCGAAATCCATGCTTGATTCCGCGCGTTGAACAACCCCACTCGTCAACATCCGATTCGTTTCCCAAAGGTCATTGTCACGGTTGTACTGAGCTTGTCTTGCAGTCATTCTTTTCTGTTCGCCCGTGTAGGATGAGTGAGAAGATTCCAACATAAACAACGAAAACAAAAAGGGGAACTGATTCCACAACTTACAGCCTGCTGCTTCGTGAACTGCTCTTCCTTCTTCTTCCAGTAATCTTCAAACTCCGTGAATTGGTTATGTGTCTCATCCATAGCACCCGACTCTTCCAAATTGTACCAATCTCTATCCAGCCGCAATTGTTCCTCCTCCCAAACGCCGTATTCTTCATCTTCAGGCTCATCGTCGTTGTTGCGATCCCTTCGTTTCCCATCACGCACGCCATCGTCGTAAGTTGTCACTTTGACACGTGGGGTTGCATCATCCCATCCCGAAGAGGTTCCTCTTCTGCTGGTCATGTTGCCGTTTGAGGTGGTGGAGGTGGTGGGTCTTCGAGGGGTGATGCCACCGGGGCCAGATCGCATGGAAGACGAAGAAGAAGACCACTTGCTGGACCTATGTGAGGGTGTTTCGTCCCATTCGCTTCGCCGGGATGTGGAAGAGGAAGAGGATGTTGGTGGGCGTGATGATGAACTTCGGTAGTCACGTTCACGATCGTATCGGTCCCGTTCAGATCGATAGCGGTCGGACCTGTCGTTACGGTCGCGGTCATACCGAGATCGAGAAGGAGGCAGAGGTCTTTTGAAAACGCCCTCGTCAAGATCTTCTCGCCTGTCCCGGTCGCGGGAACTGGAACTTCGGTAAAGGCCGCCCTCTATTTAACGAGCGGTTCATGGTGAGATCATCACAGAAAACGATGAAAACGACCGACAAGGGTGATAAGAACTGAATAGACCGTTCATAACCTTTATACTTCTCCCTCTCGCGGTTGCGGTGTTCGGATAGTCTTGATCTTGCTTCGTCAGTAAGACCTGTGCCGACGGAAGGTGTGTCCATACGTCTGGAGTGATCACGGTAACGGGGTGCGCTGTGCGAAGACGAGGATTTGCGGATTTCTTCAAGAAAACAATAAACTTTTGGTAAGAAAAACAAACACTGAGGGCCATGCGACGGAGTCCCGTCAAAGTTGATCCCTACCGAAATCTGCAGAACTTTCATCGTCCTGATCCCACTGATCGCTGGTGGAGGTGAGCTTTATCCGTTTTGCTGCGTGTTCAGCTTGAGCGGCTGCCTCTGCACGTTTCTCAGCGGCCAATCTATCGAGACCCAGCAAACTTGTTTTAGGGGCTGTGGCATCATCGCCTGTTCCTGAATCCTAGAATGGTTATGAATTGCAACGAGAGGGGGGGGGGGGCAGGTTACTTAGTACAGATAGGTGTGAGCAGCATGGAAGACTGCCATGTGGCAAACAACAGGAAACCGGAAAGATGAAAGTACGTTTTTTTTCGGTTTCCTGAATATGAGGCCTCCTTGCTGAGGTGTGCTCCCTTCGAGTCTGGAAACCGTGTACTTTGTTGATGACTCTGGTGGGTCGGGCATTGTGTTTCGTGTTGGTTGAGGGCACTTCAAGACTTCAAGTTCAGTCTTGCAGGGATGCGTGGCACAAGAGTACAAAGATCTTAGTCATGGAGGACATAACAACCAGTCGGCAACCTGAAATTTTCTGGAAGTGCCCAGTGGTTCATTTCATATCCAGCGCTGCAACAGAAGCAAGTCCAGGTCTCCAAGGGGCAAGTCAGTCGTCCGAGTCATCGTCAACCTTCTTCGCTGCCATGTCCCTCATTCCTCAAACGCCTTTAGGAAACCAGACCACATACGTTTCAGTGCATTTTATTCGAGACAACAAATGATCAAACAACTAAAACAATCTAATGTACAGCTCCTTTTGCATTCTGGCACAACATTCTTTGGCACTTGCGGGGTTGTTGGTGAAGTACGACTTGCTGCGAATGGAGGGTGTTGCAGCCTGACACGGGCTCGCCGCTGGCCGTCATTATGGGGTAAATGTAGTCCGCGACCAGGTATCGGGTGGTTCTCCTCGTCGTATTGATGGCTGCACCTAGTGTGATTGTGCGCAACCGTATGCTTGTACTCTCATCTAAATGTTGAAGAGATCGGGAGAGTTCTGGAAAAGGTAGACAGCGAAGGCGAAGGCGGCGGAGTGGAAGGCGACTTTCAGGTTGCCAGGGTTGAGCAATTCACTGAGACGTATATAAATATGTGGATTACGGAAACAAATGGTTTGAACGTGAGTGCATGGTCCAAAGTGAACCGTCACCAGAGTATATGGGTGAAGATCACGGTTCCAAGAAAACAGAAAAGCTCACGGAGATACCCACATGAGAACGACGGACCCCGGCTTGGCGGGAGGGAGGCCAGCGGCATCGCCGAGGGCAGGCTGCTGCGGTCGTGCTCTGGATGGTGCGGCGAACATATTGGACTTCGCAAAGCGCAAAAAAGCGTGAGAGATAAAGAATGTGTAAGGTGGTACAGGGTAACGCACACGTCTAGGTCTCAAGTGGGCAAGGAAGTTTGCGAGAGAGTTCACCCCCCGACCCCCCGTGGGCTCGCCAATAAGTAAGTATCCTAGCCTCTAATCCCATCTTCCCGCCTCGAACGTGGTCCATGGATCTATGATGGACGGCTGCGAATGAATGGTACCACCTAGATGACACGCTTTTCAAAGTGGTTCAAAAAATCGGAAGTTCCCCCTGCAACACTTCATCGACAGCAAACGACACTGCGACAGGAAGGACGGGACCTGTGACTGATCTCGTTTGACAGTCATTAATGCTCTTTTCGAGAGATGAACTTTCATTATACGCACATTCTTTATTCATGGAACACGCATCTTCGGGAAAATAACATCTTCCCTTCCTTACTCTTCCTTTCCTTCCTGCGATCGCCATGCCTACCACCAAGCTGCCCAACTCTTGTTCGCTCACAGCTCAATATGTCGTCGGAAGTATCTACAAAAGACGACCATCGTAAGCGGAAAGCCGGTCTCGTCCTTGACGACTCCGAATACTCCCCAACAAGCAACTCAAGATCGAAAAGAATCAACTCCAACGACTTCCCTTCAACAACATCATCATCCGCATCAATGTCCCATCCCCAAGCTACCTCTGGGAATTCCTCCCGGGACCACTCACCTATACCAAGAGACAAACAGCCTGCGACCGATGAAGACGAGGAGGTTGCGGACGTAAGGTTTCGAGCAAAGACGCCCCCAACGAAGTTTATGAAGAGAGAAAAAACCTTTCGGAAATCGCTGACTTTGCGATCTTCCACTTTTCCTTGAATTATAGGAAAATCTCTTAAGCTTCCAGAAACAGGCAATATGGCGACAAATGCAAGAATACAAGCGCTTGTATCAAAGAACGGACGAGCGGTTAGCCAAATTGCTTGACGAGAAGGAAGCTTGGGAACGGAACGCTGCCACCGTATATCGGTACTGGGCACAGGTGGGTTTGACGGAAGGAAAAATATTGAGCATCATTAAACACGGATCTCATGGATTCCTTTTTTCAAAATTAGTTGCATGATGAGCTGCAGCTTTTGTTAATGCGGGTAGATGAAGATGGTGCCGAAAGCACACTCAAGTCTAAAAACGGTAAGAAGGGAAGCGAACTGTTGGACGCTTTAATTGTTTCCGGAAAGCATTTAGGATTGACATTGTAATCTGGGATGAATGCAGGCGAATCAGCAATCTCATGTCAGCTCTTAAAGTGCATCATGAATGGGGCGCCTCTCTCGTCGTCAGAAGACAAACAGCAAGACAGCAAGATTGATTCCACCCTAACTGAAAAATGGGACGGGATGAGAGGAATCATGAAGATGCTGGCGAGCAGGGTGCTGGGACTCATCGATCTGGTGAAGGAACCGGATAAACGCGACCATGAAACGAACGGTCTCTCCTCTTCCTCTTCGGCGATTGACGAGCTTCAGGCGCGCTGCTATAAGCATTCGAAAGAAGTCGTCTCCCTCCAAGCCGACCTCGAAATTTCCAATAAAAAGATCCATGATCTTCAATCTCAACTAGAAGAATCACAAAAGCTCCTCCTCCGCGCAGAGAAAAAAATCGATCGAAATCGAAACAGTTTCAACAGCACCAATAACGATCCCTCTACCTCGAACTCCTCCAGCACACTACCCAACAACACCTCTTCCTCAAATCCTGACGGCGCATCTTCGTCATTATCGTCTCAAGATCGTCCTTCTCGTCGTTCAACAGGAACAGGATCATCGTCTGAAGAAGCCGAAGAAGCATTCTACCTTGCTGAATCTCGACTCAAAGAAATTGACCAGTTCCGCGACGAACACGTTGCACTCCTCTCCCAAATCGACCAACTTAAAATCGCAATATCCATCATCCCTGATGAGCGTATCCGAGAAACACCCTTGTATAAGAACATGGAAGCCGAATTCCAGTTTCATCGGCAAGAAAATGAGATTTTGAGAGCAAGACTGGAGAGAATGGGTGCCGAGATCGAGGAGTTGCAGGCGACGAGAAGAAAATTCATTGAGACGGTCGAGTCTGAAGAGTCTTCTCGGCGGAAAGTCCTCGAAACCGAAATGCGAAAACTCGAATCTGACCTTGTTCGACTCCGCGGCGCCCGAGATTCATTACAGCAGAGCTTGGATTTGCGATGTTCGCGAGATGATGTGGAGATCGAGCATAATCAGCAGATTAGGATATTGGCCAATGCACGAAAGGTATGGCGGCAGTCATTGTGATTATTTGGGTCTGTTGAGTGTGATGTGGCCACTTACTTTGAATGCTTTGATAGGACCGGATAACGTGCCTTGAAGCCGACCTGACACGTCTTAAGATGGAGCTAGCCGCATCCGGTGTCGCTGCTATAGGAGGAGAGAATAGTAATACAGGGTTCCGTGCGCTGTTGGAGTTCTTTGGAGAGAATCCGCAAGGGAACCCGTTCGAGGATTTAAGGGCGAAGCTAAGGTGAGAAGGGGAATGTGATGGCTCAGGTGTCTTTTCCGAAATCTTTCCTTCCTCGGTCGGTTATTGACGGTAGCATGAACATTTCGTTTCTCTTTCTGGCGTTAAAACAGGGATGCTGAGAATAAAATTGCAGAACTCGAGGATACAGTGCGGTCACTTAAGGAGGCTGCAAGTGAAGAAGCACTAGATCGGCACGAGGTCAGTCTCCAATCTTTTCTCGTTTTCTTTTTCTCAATTCTTCTATGCTGGAAATTCAATGCTCACTGAAATCACGCAACGTGTCAGATTCTCCTGTCGATAAAGCAAAAAGAGCGTGAAATTGACGAACTCCAAAAAGGAATGAAAGATTATCGAGACTTGCTAGGGACTGAAGAATTCGACGGTGATGCGGGGAAGGCGAAGAAAAAGCTCGGTGACAGAATAAGAGAGTTGCAAAATCAAGTCTTGTTCTATCAGAAGGTGAGTGCATGTTCCCGGATTTCTTACAACTTTCGTCTTCGTCGATTGTGAGGATCGCGAACACGTTCCAGGTTTGCTTCAGTTCGTTGTCTCTTCCATACCAAGACAAACAATACGGGCCCATCTAAATGTTTTCTTGCCTTTTCTATTGAACAATACATCAATAAAGTCGGAAGCCCAGCTGGTCAAAGAAATCGAAACGATCTCCACAGCCTACCAAGAGCTCGAGAAACAGAACTCGCTGAAGGTGTTGAATTTAACGGAGAAAGAGGAAACGATTATGAGGCTGCTGGCGGAAGTATGTCATTCCATAAATCGAGTCCCATGCGACGCCCTATTCCCTGTTTTGCTTTTCTCCTTTTCTTCCCACAGCTTGCATACTGCTGGTGAAGATTCTCACATTTTCTTATCAACTAACTGCTTGATCTGCACACAGAAAACCAAATACGACCAGAAATGCGCCATGCTCACCAAACACAACAGCACCTACAACAACATGGCTCTTGCACTGAAACGCCAGTCTGATAAGCAGTTGGAGCAGATTCGAAAGTTGGAGGAACGGGAGAAGAGTTTGACGATACAAATGGTAAGTTCGCCCAGTTCTGTTTAGTGGTTTATTTGCTTTTGTTTCTTTAAAGAAATCTAAGTACACGCTCATGAACAAACCCACCTTCCGCCCTTCATTTCTGTCTTTCTCCAAAAAGCAAAATATCGAAAAAGAACTCGCCGCAAAACAAACCCTGATCGAAGCACACCGCCGGCAAGCTTCAGAGTTCATGCAGCAGTGTGCTGAAATGCGGGATAGGATTGAAAAGAGCGGAAATATGTTCACCGAGGTGAGTATATTTTAATGGGGAACTTGTTGGCCCCTTGAGCCAGAAATACAAACCTTACACTTCGTTTTCTTTCTTCCAGCTCAATATGCTCCTCCAGACCCGCACGCGCGCTTATGAAACCGAGCTTGACGCCAAACGCCGTCTCCAAGAGCAAGTGGATGTGCTTAAAAAGCGAGGCGAGACGATGCAGGGGCGGATTGGCAAGCTGGAACAGCAGAAGAAGGAGTCGAATGCGGATGCGAGTGTCGTGAGGGAGTTGGATGAATACAAGGTATATATGTGGAGACTAGGGTCCCTGCGGGGGTCTGGAAGGAAGCTCTGGAAGTTTTTCTGTCCAAATCATGACGTACTTCCCACAGGATTTCATCCAGGTTTTGACACACATCTGGTTTTTTATCTCACGTTCTTCGCTTTGACCTCTCACCCTCCCGACTCTGCTTTCCGGCGCTACCCTTGTCCAAAACAGTCATTGCTGAAATGTAGCAGCTGCAAAATCAATTTCAAGGATACGGTTTTGTTGAGGTGTATGCATACTTTCTGGTGAGTGCTTTTCTTTTCTCCCTCTTTCCCTTGGGATCTCCTTCCTCACTTTACGAATGCGATTCTTTCACACCCACCTTTCTCTGCAACGTACATCGCTTTCATGATGCTGTTCAATTGACTGACGAAAAACTTCACCCAAACAACAGTAAGGAATGCGTCGATGTTGTGTACAGTTCCCGACAACGCAAATGCCCCAGCTGTGCGATGCCGTTTGGACAGTCGGATATGAAGCAGATCTTCCTGTAGATTTTTCCAACAGGCGCTGGGGTGGGGCTTCGGATTCCGCATAATCTCATACCTTTTTGTCTGTACCTGTTTATTGAGCAACTGGACAGTTGGTCTCTGTCTTCCTTTGCCATATGGAGTAAAGGGAGGTCGAAGGGAGGGAAGGTTTTTGGCATGAAAGGAGAAATCGGGAAAGGAAACGGGTTCTGTCTTTCTGTTACAGTCTTTTCCTGCCCATTTTCAACCCCTTCCCCGTTCATGGCTAAGGAATGGACATTCTTTTTTCTTTACTCCCTTTTCCTTCAACACCCTTTTGTGATCGTTTGTCATTCAATACCATTAAACCCAAACCTCTGGTTTCTCTCATTTTCCGTCTGATAGAAAGGAGTTATGTGAAGGTTAATTTCGTAGTTTGGGTTTGTGTTTGTCTCAAATCCATCACAAACTCCATCCATGGCAATGATTGACGATGTTCAGAGAAAATATCACTTGATACCGAATTTGTCGTGCTGCTGCTTTTACTATTTTTGATATGTCATGTTCATGGTGAGAGTTTTGTTGAGTACCAAATAAATGGCTGCCAACATCAACCGAGGGCCGACAAAACTTGCAAGATTCGGCGAGAGGTTCATCGATGTCTATGGAGACATCCGCACACTCCCTCATAGAGGCTCAATCATGTTCGGGGGGCCATCGCCGTTCGCTGAGTATGCCATGATCATTGCCCCGTAGAGAAAAGGGGTCGCGTCTCCCGCATCGTCCTGGAGAAAGGTGTCCACAAGATTTTCGCCAAACCCCAAGTCTCAGAGAAGGTTTAACCCCCTCGGCCTCAACACACATGTTTTCAAGAGCGACTTGATGACTTTTATACTTGACATCCCTTTCGAATCACTTTCCAATAACTGCTATGATATAGTTTGTGGGCGCAATCCAGCTTGTCATTGATCATCATTAGCGGTTTCCAACAGGAACTTGATCAACTCCTCATTTCTGAACTCGTCGCAATCTTGAGAAGGGTTTCCCGTCGAACCGTCGAACGTGTGTCCATATGCGTTAGAAGTGTCTTGACCAACGCAGTGTCGTTCCGCTTGGCCACTTTGATGATGCATTCATCGGGAATGTCCAGACGCGAGTTGGATTCGAGCAAAAAATAGACCAATTCGTAGAATCGTTTCTCCACCGCCCTCACCAGGAGCGTTTCCTTCCGAATCGTTGCATTTTCGCCCTTATGACTCAAAAAATCTTGACGATGTCCTTAAATGTCGCCCATAATTGAAGATTATACTTCAGCTCTTGGACGCAGGAGCGAATATCCACTTCGAAAACGAAAAGCTTCTCTTTGAAGCCTGCAAGCGCCGTCGGCTGGATCTCGTTAAGCTCTTCATCGAAAACGGTGCGAACCCTAATGTTGGCAGCGGCTCAATCCTCATCGATATCGCTCCCACTCTATTCACCAAAAACAAGAATGGCTGCAAAGTTGACGGCGAGATGAAAGGAATCTTCAACCACCTGCTAATGTCTGGCGCCAACATCAACGTGAACGAGGGCCAGCCCCTCATCGATGCTTGCGCAGCCGGACATCTGGACCTTGTGAGGTTTCTCGTGGCTTCCGGTGTTAATGTTCGTTGTCGTAATGATGAAGCGTTGGCCGTCGCGGCAAAGGGAGGGCCTAGGAGGGCACAAACATGTCGTTTCGGCACTTCAAAATCCGGGCAAGTCAGGCAACTCCCCGAAGAAAAAGCGAAAACGATGAGGACAACTCATCTTCGGGACGACGACCGTGGGAAGCGATCCAGGTTGGATGGCTTGAATTTCCACGCTCTTTTTAGCATCGACAATAGTTTTGTGTTCGGTGTATATTTGTTGGGAGTGTTTGACCTCAGATGCCAGACTTTTTCTTGTTTTCACCCGTTGATTTTGGGCTGAGTTGGGAGGAAATATGTATTTTTGGATAGTTTTGGAGAGTCAATTGTTACTTTAGCCGAGTTTCAAGACTTCGGAATCCAATATTAGGGACAAGAACCTGTGAACCAAATGAACGACAAGATTCAAGCAAGGCAACTCACTTCGATTAGTGAACGTAAAGGTGGAAAAGAGTTACGATTGCCTGTACTGTGTGTGCCCATAATATACGATGTATTTGCCATATCATGATAAAAAGGGTATAAAAAAAGGCAAAAGAAACGGGCCCATTGGAGGTCCTAAACCTACTCGACGTGAAAACAAAAACTAAACAAAAAGAAAAACAAATCAAATCAAAAATCACAAAACGAAACCCAAACGAAACCCAAGATTAGGGGCTGGGCGATGTAACCACCAAAGCTCTTTCTACGGGGGGAGGAAAGGATGTTGTGTGAGGGCGAAAGGGTTTCCGAAAGAAAAAAGGGGGATGGAAGGAACGGGGGAGAAGAAACCAACACAAAACGACAAACTGAGAAAAGGAGAAGGAAAACACCCGACTGTAATATCCAAAATACACGATCAATATATGCAGTTTTACAAGGAAAGACAATTTGGGAGGACACACAAAAGAAAGGGAAATGGGAGAAAGGTTTGTTGAAAAAGTCCCTCCTCCAAGCGAAAAATAATCAAAATACTGATGATGTTACAAAAAAATTGGGATATCAATGAAAAGGGAAGCAAGAAAGGTCCCCCTAAAGAAAAGGGAAATGGAGGGGGGTCTGGATATTACGGGGACAAACGAAAGGAGAGTTTCAAAGCAAGGACGTGCAAAGTCGGATGAAACAGGAAGGGCGGGCGGAAAGGCACCTTTCAAGGGTGTCACATAAGAGTGCGATGAAAAATACAAATAAGAAATAGAAGCACTTCAAAGCAAAGAAAAAAAGGACGCAGCAAGGAGGTCGGTGCCGCGCCCGCCGTTATCAGCATCTTCATGTTTTCTGAGGTCCATAATGTAGGGCAAGTTCGCTTGGCTGTCGGATGGTATTGCATCAATCTCATCTGAATTAGGAATCGACGTTGGAGCTGGATTGAGCGGTCTTCTTGTTCGTTTCCTCCGTCACCAACATGACGTACGGATGCTGCAAGATTGTTGCCGCCGTCGGCCGCAGTTCGGGTTGCGGTTGGAGCATGCTCTTGATCAATTGCAGAAGCTGCGGCGACACATGCTCGAAGTTGCAGCCCGATACATCGCCGTTCCGGAGGTGGTGCCAATGCGGGCCGTTTTCGGGAAGAACGATGTTGGCGGTGATCTCCAAAATGATCAATCCCAAACTATTGGATGCAAAAGATGAAGGAAGATGCAATAGCGGTGAGGTAACGTCATGTACAGAGAAAGTCGATAGTGCGTTCGACGTACAAAAACAAAGGTAGAAAACAAAGAATAGGCACTAAAACATACCTAAAGATGTCTGCAGCTTTGCCGTAAGTTGAGTCCAAAACTTCCGGAGCAATGTATTGTCGATCGCCTTCCCTTTCGCTTCCCTTAGGCTAGAAGGAAATACTCAGCGTCAGCAAAAGAAAGATGACCCAGCTCAACCAGAATGCAAACCGTAATGATTCTCACCAGAGAGTCAAAGGTAGCCAAACCAAAGTCCCCAATCTTTAAGGAATCATCCTCGGTTATAAAGATATTTGCCGGTTTCAAGTCCAAATGTATCAGTCCCAAATCATGGATTTGTTTCAAGCCCTGCAAGTGAAAGACAACCGCATAAAAGAATCAGCTTCTGGCGTCTGGATGGAAACACAAAGGAAAAGAAACGACTCCATACCATCGCCAAGTCTGCGAGAATTTTCCATATCCGGAATTCGTCGAGGGGACTGGTTCGGCACCGCTCTTCGAGATAACTTTGCAGACTGCTCGATTGCAAGATTACATTGGCATTAGCGTACTTGTATTGGGAATGGAGACCAATAAAGAAAACACGACACAACTTACCTCCCGCGCGAGCAAAGCTCCAATTGAAGGTACAGATAGCCATACTGTTCCCAAGCGGAAATCAAGCGCACACATCGGGAGTTGTCGGCAACATTCCACATTATCTCGACTTCTTCAAGCTTCTTCATTCTGTATATTCAGGAAAGAAACGGATGTTATAGATACCGAATGGACACAAGGCTTTCAACAATGGACCCGGTGTGGTTGACACATACCTGTCTTTAAACCCGGTGTAAGGTTGTCTTGTCTTCTTCACCGCGTATTGACGACCGTCGGCCTTACTCTGCGCACGAAATGCGTCTGCAAAGGAACCACGACCAAGCCGTCCAATAATATGGAAGTTTGTCTCGAAGTAGTCGGGGAACACCTGTCCATCAACGAACGGATCTGGTGAAGGAGCTTTACAATGTGGAAGAAAGGTATAAACCATAAGACTCAATCCTTTCAGGACGTTCTCAACTGTCAAAATCAAAGTCGTACTTCGTTACTCAACAAATATAACTCAGAAACTTACGTCGGTTGTCCGATCGTTTGAAATACTCTCTGGTCAGGAAGCGAGGATATGGCGTGATCAGGTTGTGGAGAGTGTGCGCGAGTGGTATACTGGGTACTCTGTTGCCGGGCGTAGGGAACAGATTCGGTGCTGTCTCGACTGCAGGACTATCAATATCGTCACAGTCCATCATATCAAGCTGTCGATCTGTTTCAATGACACAAAAGACAATGAGTTACGATTCATATTCACCATCATAGACAGAAGCGAACGCACTTTGAACAGAACAGAAGCGCACTTCAACTTGCCTGCTTTGTCTGAATGTGTAGGAGATGTGGAGGATGGTGTCGTATTTTCCGTCTTTGGCATTACATTGTTGGTGACATGAAAGGCAAAGTCGGACACCTTGGCTGGAGACGATAGGCACCGCGTTCTACACACCCTCTCCCGCGGTTGCTGCGGTGATGGCAACGCGCCGGCTTTCCACGAGGAGGGAACGGAGACCTGGTACGAAGATGTGTTGGAATCCTTCGGGGACGGTTGCGTGACGGTGCCCAAAGCCAACGGGAAAGGTATTACGGGCGACAAATTAGTTGCTGTCAATGTTTTGACGCCATTTGGGGTAGGATGCGGTTGCTTGTTGATATGTTGCTTTTTGTTGAGCTTGATAGGTGATTCCTGCAATGGACTTCGATGCTTCTTGTTCATAGCGGCGGAAAAACGTGTGGGTGTGGGTGGAAATACGTCCGATGGCAATGGCGGCGGGTGTGGCGACGCAGCGGCCAGGAAGACGAGACCCAAGGTCTGTTGCAATTTCTTTGAGGGTGTGTCTGGCGTAGGTTGTAAGGTATTTGGTCGGGGTTTATTCTTTTTGGACAAGAACCCGGTCGAGTGAAATGCTGATGCGATAGGCTTAACTAATTTGGCCTGGGGGGTAAAGAAAGTGGACGCAGACATTTGGTTTTGTGCGGAAGATGAAGCCGACTGGGTTCGCCGGTGATGGAAGGTAGGCGGCAAAGGTTTGGTGAAAACATCGTCCTCAGAATTTACGGTTTTTCGTAATACTGATTCGGCTTGCCCATCGTCCTCAGCGGCGCTTATTGAAGCCTTGCCCTTCGGCGGCTGTATAAGATGTCTGTCTATGAGCTCGTCCTCCTCCTCCGTGTTTTCCAACAAAAGATCATCTGCCTTTTCCTCGTCATCACTGAACGCCACCGGTAGTCTTCTTACCGAAGACGGCGCTGCTGGTGTTGGTGCTGCTGGTGTTGGTGGTGGTTTGCTTGGCACTGCCGAACCAAAGAAGGTGGAGTTTGTGAAAGGGGAAGAAGGCGGTTTCTCGACAGCAAGCTTCTTCTCAGTTTTGATGGGTGAAACGAGGCCGTTGCTGCTGGGGAAGGATGGCACGGTGGCGACAGTGAATTGGCTTTGGAATGATGTCGTTGATGGTGGTGCGTGCCACGGTGAGGGAGGTGGAGGCGGGGGAGGCATATGGAAGTTGATGGTGGGCGGTTTCCCGCCTAGTGAGCCTGAGGGAACCGTCTGCGGTACATGCACATGTCCAAAGGTTGGACTTAGGTGCGCCTGAGTAAAATGCGGCGCGGGTGACAGCCCCGATGTCGATGTGGATGCAGCATTTCGGACGGACGTGACGGTCGCGTGTGGTGAAGCGGACGCATACGCAGATGAAATATGTTTCGGAGTAAAGAAACCGGGAGTGTATGCTCTTGCGCCGATAGGGGTGGAGACGGAGTTGTATGGAGACAGGTGTTTCTGGGGTGATGGTGACTGAGCGACAGATGCCATTTTGGTGTCTGGAGCATTCAAGGGAGGAATGTCAGGACCAATCAGGTGGAATTCTGGAGATGTCGCGATAAAATAGAGAGTTCGACCGTGTTTCTTACCGCCTGCAGGACTACGCGAGTCAATTGGTGTCTTTGTTGAGTTGTGACGAATGTGAGGCAAAAACACAACTTTTCCTTTACAGGCTGAGTCGGACGCCACGCTGTTGGTTAGCTATCTTGTTGGCGTATGAACTTTGTTTCAGTGACTGGTGCTGGATCCCAACTCCCTGCCCCCCGAGGTCGTTGAGGTGGTTGAGAGTGGGTGGAGCGGGGGGGGGCGGTGCAATGATGTTGGTCGAGATGCAACAGAAGTGGTCTAGGTGGCACTTCGGCGGGAGTTCTGAATGAGGATCGAAGACGGGGAGGTGATGGCGGCGGATTCAGCGGCGTGGGAGGGGATGTGCGGGCGGGGCAGCGGTGCGTCGACGGAGAGTTTGTGACACTGTCGGCGGGCGGCGCAGTGGATGACCCTGAGTTTGGATTTGGAGGGTCAAAGGAAAATCGGGGGGGAATGTTTGGGGGGGGATTTGCCTTGCGTTTCCTCGGACTTGGAATTTTGTGTTTTGTACCACACACAAAAACTTTTCAGAGCTTTGCGATCGCATCGTGTGCAAGAACTGGGGTGGGGCGTGTACGGCTGCTCTGGCGAGATTCCTTTTAGTCGAACTTAGATAATGTTGTTTTCCCGACACACCAGAGCGCACAATACGATGCGGCGGCCCTGTTGACGGTTCACTTCCGCATTGACCGCATCCGATGACATACAATGGACGTGCACTCATCGAAAACGCGGTGTGAAATGAGTTGAAATGGTGTGCCGCAACTTTCTAACCGAATATCCGCGGGTTTCCACAACGGCAATCAGCGAACTCAACGGAACGCCTTTTAAGAAGAGCAGACCAATGCGCGACAACAAACTTGTTCCTTTCAAGTCATTTCGTCCCTTTCCACTTGGTCGCTTGTCACGTTCTGTTCCCATACATTCCAATCCGAAGCCCCCTCCCCAGCCAGTCTCACGAAACCGTTCTTGAAAAAGCGAAAGAAAAGGTGAAAAGGAAAGAAATCGTCCGAAAACGGTAAATAAACAGACTCGCAACCGTACCACTCAGGTCGCCCTCAACTGCCGGCTTTCTTGACCAAACATATGGGACCTTCTATCGTTCGTTCCTTTAGTATGAGCGCGGTGGAGGATCCTCTGATCCTGGACGACAGGGCAGTGAATGCTGATCGTCAAGGACTTACACGTGCTGGATCAGATAACATGTGAATAATCAGCCCACTCCCACCCCCTTGAATGTTCGACTACCGCCTTTCGTTGGCGCTTTGTCATGAAGAGGGAAGTGGGCCTTTGGAAGCGCAAGCGTGATATCTTCCTCGCGTTTGCCAGCCTTCCCCCAGGCCTTCCCCTCCATCTTGAGCCATTCACCCGAGCTGTTCATTATTAGGAAGAATTTCCAAGTTTTTCGACTGAGATGGCCGCGTTTGACATTTCAATTCTTTGCCACTTGAGTTAGCAGACCAACAGCCAGACCAACAGCCATCTTCCACACAGGATGGACAACTCCACAGAGTCTCCAATCGCGCTGACGTCCAATAGTCCGGATGTGGATGGAATATGCATTTGTTGACATAAATAATAATCTAATCTCTGATGTCTTGATTCTCTACTCTAATTCGAATACAACGAGGAAAGCAGCAACAGGACTGGCAACAGGACGGAATCCAGGACGCATTTGGTCTCGCTGTCCCTGCTTGCGCATCCCTGCACAAACTTCCGAGACCAAACCTCTGAAAGCAGATATCTGTTCTTGTGAGCATTCCAATCGCATCCAAACAGATCAGATCAGACAGCCAACATCCTCCCCCCATCTTCTCCAGAGAGAACAGAGAGAAGCTCGAATCCGCAAAAAGAAGTCAAAATGAGGATGCCAGTGATCGTCAACCCATCGACGGAAGGTTCAGAGTCCTCGAAGCGAAACACAAAAAGTCCCCTTTGAATGCCTGATGCGGAAGCGTCCATTCTTGCATTTGTGCGTGCAGCCACGGAATGGTGTACGTCTGTCGCGAGATAAAGCCGATGAAGTGAACTGTGAGGTGGTAAACGTGAAGTCGGACTTTATGTGAAATGTCAAACAAGCAACCAGGCAAGCAACCTTCCTTTGCGGCGATCCTTCCCAAAAACAGAACCAAAAGACTCAGCAGAACCTTCCCATTTGGTCCGTGCTGCTTCCACCGCCGCCACCCCACCCTGTCTCGTACCCCCCACTCTCCGGTTCAGTCTGCCACGATACGCATATGATGAATAATGAATGAAAAAGGGCACCATTACGGAATCCGGCGTAAATATCTCTCGCATTCGTCTCCTCTGCAACCAAGCGTCTGCAAGCAATCATCCCCTTCCATCATCATGTTCATCGCAGCCTCTGCCGTCTTCTTCTCCTCCTCAAACTCCAAACATCCTCCAAACTCAAGTCTGACAAGCTGCTCATGAACGTTGTCCTGCGAAACTTTCGAAACCCAACCAATCTAGAGGTGGTTAGTGGGACTGGCACATGTGGACTTTTCCCTCCAGTTTACGGGCATATCAGGTCTTTTGTCGATGAAGTCGTGGGAGTTGGGACAAATCCAGACCATCTAGGTCCCAAACAACAGATGCACGCTATTATGATGGCTCGAGTTCAAGGTCTTCAAGCCCAAGCACAAAGACTCCAAACCGGTTCCATCTCAACGCCTTCGGGGGAAATCAAGTCCGCTTTAAGCTTGTGCGGCACGGTGTCGTCTGCAACTGTCCAAACCTACATTTCATGTGGCCTTGAAAGACGGAACGGAACATGTGTGAGAATTCGCAGCACAAGTAAAGCAAAAATGGGAAAATGGGAAGACGCAAGCAACCGTCCTTTTCTTGCTGATATGGTATCATCATCGTAGACAGAACTGAGCAACGAGTTCAAAAGGTCCGGAAAGGTACAAAGACACTCGAGCTCTTGCCCCATCCGCATCCCTTTCCAATACTCAGCCGTAACCAAGTTGTGTTCCCACGCCAGAAGTCCAGCCAGAAACTAACGGGGACCTTCGCTTGCCGAGACTTTTGGAAAGCGTCACCCTGAGCGTCACCGTTTGTTGCTGGACCGTTCAAAAGTGGTCCAGCAGACTCCAAGTCGACTACCTACCATCAAGCACAGAAATTTTCCCGAACGTAACCGAGTTCAGGAACCAAGAGCTGAACCAAGTGGGTGTAATTTCCTGTCGACAATTCCCTTTCAGTTGCCGACACAACCTTTTCAGAATCCAGATTCTTTGCCATTTGCAATAGTCTGTTATCTGAAGCATATGTGGTAAATACATTCACCAAAAACACGAGAATGGCTGAAATTCACCCAGTTCAAGACATGACAGAACCGATCTCGCACTACTTGAATGCACCAGAGGGTACCGAATGCCTCCTCCCTTTCCTGCTTCCGTACCCGTTTTAACTTCACTGCCTCCAAACAACAGCTTGTTGTGGAAAATGCTGGACTAATTCTATACGCACGCTCAACGCATCTTGTCCAGTTCTTGTTGATGATCATATTCTTCAAGTGCAGCCTCGGTTTCTTTTTACTATTCACAGCTATTCTAAGAGACTTGATGTATTGCCAGGCACCGGTGATTGAATCCGGTACTGGCTGGGCACACCATAAAGGTGGAGCCGTGGGTTCCAAAATTTCCACCAGATAAGAAATGGTGGGCGCGCTGTGAAGCGCGACTTTCAAAAACTATCTAAAAACATGATGATGATGGGGAAGCGCGTCCTATTTGATGAAGATTAAAGGACAAAATGAAAGAGGATTAATGTGCA
>JADGJF010000565.1:0-17932 GCA_027596845.1 Quaeritorhiza haematococci | reverse complement strand
CTCCCCCCCCAGAACACTTTCTTCCTCGTCATCTCGGCCGAAACCGGTCATCTCCTCCACGCCCTCTCTGAACCTGCTCAGCATCGTCGCGACGATTACGATTCGACATCCTACCCTACCGTTCTTGCCATGTACGATAACATTCTCGTCTCTCGAGGGGTGAGATGCCCCGAGATTTGTGTGTGGGATGTTCGGGAAGGTACTCTATTATACCGACTGAGTGAAAGTATAAGTTTCCTCGAAACTGTGGGGTACTACGTACGGTAAGTTTTGTGAGATTTCAAGCCAAGAACGTGGTTACAGCATAATCGGTCGAGCACCGTTAACACTTGAACAATCCTACTTCATTTTCCGCATCTTCTGTGCTCGCCGACCCTCCGTTGGCTCGAAAGACCTAACGAAGTGATAACCGACTTCAACCTTGACCCACGGGGCAACTTCCTTATGTGTACCGTCGAAAGTGATTCAGGCGAAGTTTTTCTGCTCGTTTGGGATTTTCGCCATCAACCGGCAAAACCACGACATTTCGAGAAAAGATCGTTGGAGAGTATCGCCGGAGATATTGATTTCGAGGTAAGCTACATGCGCTCGGAAT
Organism: Quaeritorhiza haematococci; assembly: GCA_027596845.1. Classification (NCBI taxonomy): domain Eukaryota; kingdom Fungi; phylum Chytridiomycota; class Chytridiomycetes; family Quaeritorhizaceae; genus Quaeritorhiza; species Quaeritorhiza haematococci. The sequence continues at coordinate 17,337 of JADGJF010000565.1, read as the reverse complement.
TTGTCTTTAGGCGACTAATGCTGGGAAGATGACACCAAGTACTGGATATCGAACACAGTGCAATCTTTTTCACTTCTGTAATTTTTGATTACCGTTGGGGGGAGGTTGGGGGGTTTGAGACTGGACGGGGCGGACCAAAGTATTGATTCATTCTTTCCACGCGACCTTTTACACTTCTCGCGACACGATCGCCTCTGGGAAAAGTATACGAATTTTTGGATCTGCTACGAAACATAGAGCTTTTGAACAGACAATGGCGTACAAGTCCGTTTGAAAAGTGGAGTTGGTTGAAGAAACCGTAGCACTATATTGTCGTTGTTTGTTAGAAGATTACACCAGACCATTGGCTTCCAACCATCTTTCACAATCCAACGCAGCCATGCATCCCGAACTATCAACCACCACGCGGGAGGAAAGGGAGGGAACGGAAATTGATCGATCGTTAGCAAACAAACACCGTATAGGAGATTTAGATGATGAACCATTTCACGGCGAAGAGACAACTTACCCGGCAGCGGTGACAGCCTGACGATACTTGTGATCTTGGACGTCTCCACAGGCGAACACGCCTTCAATGTTTGTGTACGTTGACGGCGTTCCCTCATGCGTCACAGTCTTGATATACCCGGCCTCGTCCATCTTCAGCCACCCTTTGAAAGGATCCGAGTTGGGTTTGTGACCAATCGCATAGAACAAGCCGTTCACGTCAAGGGTGGATTTCTCGCCCGTCTTTGTGTCCTGAAGGACAACCCCCTTCAACAGCCGGCCGTCACCAACGGCTTCGACGGGAAGCTTGTTCCAGAGGACTTCGACTTTGGGATGGTTGAGAAGTCTGTCGGCCATTACCTTGGACGCTCGCAGTTTGTCACGACGAACAATAACGTAGACCTTGGAGCCGTACTTAGTAAGGAAGGTGGCCTCTTCCGCGGCCGAGTCACCACCACCGACAACAGCCAACGCTGTGATTGTTATAAAATGAGGCAACGGCATAAGCGAATGTCGATTGCAGAAACAAGCAAATAGCCCCACAAGAATGACCGGTGAAACGAGAAAAACACGTACGTTTGTTCCGGAAAATCGGGACAGCACCACTGAAGAAGATAAACGCGAAATCGGGGACAACATTCTGTGAGTATGTGCACATGAAAGCGGGGTTTCCAGAAAAAGATTTCAATCGTACGTACTCGCAAACTGCACAAGCCGACATTCCTGCGTTCCAGTAGGTTTCTTCGCCCGGAATGTGAAGCTGATGTAAAACGATTCGGAAAGTGAGAGACGTAATCAAACGAAACGAATTTCGGCAGAGGTTCTGAACCGGATTGAAAGAAAAATTCACTTCCAACAACATACCCTTTTTGCGGTCGCACCAGTCGCGATAATGACGGACTCGGTCAAAATGGCATCCTAAAATGGGAATGAACAGTCTTTCAGTCTTCAGACCACAAGCACTAGGAATTATCATATGGGTTTCGTCGCGCACCTCGTCCTTCTGGTCATGGCCCTCCCTCCACAGCTTGAAGGGTTTCTTGCTGAAGTCGGTACGGGTGATGGTTTCGGAAATAATCTTCGTGCCGAACCTCTCCGACTGTTTTTTCAACTGAGATCATCCAACACGTTTTGGAAAGAAATATTGCACGCAAAATTGAGTTGGTTGGTCCTTCGGTTTTTGTGATGGCCAACTCTGCTACTTTCAAAAGTGATATTTATCATACCAGGTCCATTAATTCGCTTCCATTGATACCTTCCGGGAACCCTGGGACTGGAAAGGCGAAGTAGTAAAAAGGGTTTGTAAAATGTTCCACTGTACTGTGATCTTCCACAGTGCTTCAGCGTTTAATCAAGTTCACATACAGTTCTCGACTTCTGTAGTCGTCGTAAGCTGGCCGCCCGCAGCGATGCCTAATTTGGGTTTTGGAAAGAGGAAAAGAGTGAGGACCAAAGGCAAGTTTTGAATAGAGGACTAAGTTCGTGGCGCACAAACGCTTACCTCCGGCGAGGAACCCCTCGTACATAACGGGGTTCAAGTTGGCGCGAGCGCAGTAAATGGCGGCTGTATGGCCAGCAGGGCCGGAGCCGATGATGACGACCTTGTGGGGTTTGGGGGGGACGGGTGCCATGTCGGTTCAGGGGCGCTTGTGTTGGGAAAGCAAGGGTGGTTTTGCTTCTTTGCGTTGCACAGGACCAATAATCTTGATTTTGCAAGTTCATGACAAAAAAGTGACTCCGCGCAGCTTGAATTTCGCGGATCTCTTCTCTGATCCTTGAAGAGCCTCCTGATCCCAGTTCCGGTTCTGTCTTTAGCTGGCGCGAAATGTACTAGGTAGAGAGCGGGAGTAAATGAGAAGCGACCGAAACGTGACGACGGATGTTGAGTTTGAGGAAGGTTTAGCATATCGAAGGGGACATGTTGAGGAGCTGGCGAGTGGAACTCTTGAGTGGAACTGCTGGGAGATGCCAATCTTTTCATTTGCAGTGCGCATCTACAACGGTTTTTTTCTCTTGGAATACTCCTTCAAATGTTCAGAAGTGGAGGGAAATCATCATAGAAGAATATCAATTGAAAAACAAAACATGCAAGAAAAACATTGATCGATTTTGTACAATCATTTTTCAGGTCGTTTGTTCCTGTCCTCAAAGACCAAGTCCAAACATCCAAAAAGAAAACCAAATGGATTGATTACAACAAAAGGAGAACAGGGAAGGGCAGTGACGTCAAGATGTTACAAAACCCTCTTAAACTGGACCTTTCCACCGTTCAGAAGGGGGTGCGACGCTTTGGGCCCGCAAAGCCTGCTCGCAATCACCTGCGTCAAACCCCCCTTCACGATCCCACCAATGCTGCTAGGGTGCCACTTCCTTGTGGCAAAGGGAAGTCGCTGTTCCCGAATGTAGCTGATATACAATGATCGTTCTGGTCTCGTGAACGCGACGTGAGCAAGACGGGACTCTTCCTCGTTGTCGTCGTTTTCGCGGAGATGTTTTCGGGTGCTTTGCAGACTCTCCCCAATCTCATTTGCAAGGTCTTTGATTCCATTCGCTTTCGAAAGCCTTTCAATGTCCGTTGCCAGATTGCTGTCAACGGGCCAAATTTCCTCATCCTCTTCGTCATCTTCATCGACACGTCTGGCATAAGTGTCGAAATCCACAAAGGCAGGGGTGCGTTTGGCTTTGTCGGCGTTGGTTTTTGAATTGGAGGGAATCTCGACAGGTCGACGGAAATTTTCTTCATTGAACTGAGGAACAAATACTGTCGGCAAAGCGTGTGTCAGTATTTTTCGTCCAACCGTGCAGAAGCAGCGATGAACTTTCGATTTCTCTAGTCTTACCCGTATTCCATTGCAGAGCTTTGGCTTGATGTATCGTACCAATGAAAACCTTGCCGTCGGAGCCCGAACCCGAGGAACCATCTTCCGTGGCGACAAGTTGATCCTCTGGCTCGTGATAGTGCAAGAACGCCAGATACTCAACGTATGGCGATTCAATTGAACGGATGACCAGGTTCTCACCCATCGTAGCTGCGGCTGCGCGAGACCCGCCAAACCCGACGGGACTGGTGGGCCGAAAGGCAAAGCTTTGTCCACCAGCAGTGGGCAAAAAAGCAGCGTCTTTGGGGGCTGAATACCGTCTTTTCCATTGTTCAATTAGCACAGCGTCGCTCTCATTTATCATGTGTTGCGTCGCCAAAGGACCCGATCTGGTAGATGGCAAGAATCTCTTCAAAAGTGGGGCGACTAGCTTCTGCCAGCCTACGGTTACGAACTGGAGACTGTCGGCCATGGGGGTGATCGGAGAAGATGGATTCCTCTTTCGGCTGCTGGGAAGCCCAAACACTGACTCCAATTGTGCGAAAACTGAATCATCTTCCAAATATGCTTCGGCGTCGGGTGTGCTCTCGAGATTGGATTCTAGAAGATACCGGGCAGCCAACATCACACTACGATTATGTGAATCATCGACCCAACTTTTCGGAATCTCGAGATATCCGAGGTGGTCTTCCGTAAACAGCTTCGGTACCTCTCCTCTCATGTTTACCATGCACTTCCTCAGTCGGTTAACGAATTGTTGCAACTGACTTCGGTCGTATGGCGTCAGGGACGTGGCTCGGATGGATGATCCTGGTGAAGCTGACGAATCCGTTGTGTATTTGGCCAACGCTTCCGCGGATATGATCGCATTCCGATATCGGTCTTCGATGACCCGCAAAATGAAGAAGGAAGCGTGATCACAGCTGCTGACGAACGGTGGTGGTTTCAAAATGTGGTCGTCACCGTGAACGCTGAAGGGTATGCCCATTTTCTGCAGCTCCACTTGCAGCAACCTTGCCGGGCGATATCCACCTGGGGGTTACATTGGCCAAAAGGTCAGTTGCCATCTTTTAGAAAGTTGTGGTTCAAGACAGAATTGAGGCAAGGCAAGCCTGATGGGATTACCTTTTTGTTTCATGGATCTGTACAAAACAGCGATGTCTTTGGGTTTTAGCCCACTTGCCAAAAGTCCCCGGATCTTATTCGCCATCGCCTTCGACTCTTCATATTGATTCTGAAATTCGGCGATATGTACGTCGTCATCGGTCAACGAGGTTTCATCTGGTGTCGTGAGAGACTTTTGTCTTCTTTGACGATTTTTGGCGACACACGCTCGAGCAACAGCTACGATGCTTGGTGTTGACCGAAAATTCACCGACAAATCACGGATTTTTACTTCCTGCCATGAGCTGGAAAAGTCTTCGAAGTTGACATAAGCCAAGGCACCGCGGAATTCGTAGATGTTCTAAAAGGAATGATGCGGAAAATCTCAGTCACACTTGAGAACGTGACGCCTCTATCATTCTGCCGTTACATCACAAGACGTTTGCAACTCACAGACCTGATCATCATCTCCCACCGCGGTGACTTTGCCGAAGTCTTTTTGCAGTGTTCGCACCACGGCCCATTGACTCGGAGTAAAATCTTGGAATTCGTCGATAAAGATGTATTCACAATTCCTTCGTACGATAGCCAAAATGTCCTCATGCTGAAGCAAATCGACGGCGAGAACCAGGGTGTCGTCGTGGGTCATGGTATTGTAATCTCGTATCGCTCGCATCCAACTGGCGAGTACCAAAAGTGCGAAAGTTAGCTTCAATGGAGGTATCACAGACAATGTGCGGTACACCCACCTTACGAAAAGGTCACCATTAAAGGTGCCCTCTTTATAATGCTTGCCAGAGATCTGATCAAAGAATGTCATGTGTTAGATGACCCAACTGAGAACCAACTGAGAACTGACCGAAAGTTTTGAGCGACTTACCCGAAGCTCGCGCAGAAGAACGCTGACCCTAGCAAGCATCTTTGGTTGTGTCAAGACTCGGAACAATACAGCCAGATCGCGTGGGTTGGAGGCGAATGTCCCCCCGAACATTGTGTTATGTAATCGAGCGTTTCTTTCTAATCCAGAAAGTGATGGTTTCGAACTCGAGCTCGTCGGCCATAGTACAGGTTGTGGCAGAGGGATTCCGTCGGTGCCTGCCCGTTCATAAACTTCATCCCAGGTTGTATTTGAGGGCTCTTCGAGACCAAGCTTGGCCGCGCAATTTCGAAGTCGCAGTCGGTCAATGTACAGCCGAATGGCATATTGCAAGATTTCGTTCTCTTGGGCTTCACCTTCAACTATGCTAGGTTTACTGCGGAAACCCAGCCTCGTATAGTGTTTGATCACAAGCTTGAAACAGAAACTGTTGATAGTGGCAATCTGTGGCTCCCAGAACGGTTTGGTGGCTGCTGCTGAGATATAATGGTTCAACCGCGACTTCAAGGTTTCAGTGGCCTTTTTCGAGAAACTGAAGGCGGATATTCGATTTGGCTGAATTCCTTCGTTGTAGCAGTGGATTATACGTGCGCACAGCGTTCTCGTCTTCCCGGTGCCTGGTGAATGTTGTGATTCAAAGGGAACACGATGGTGAGATCTGGTCGTCATTAGACACAGTCGCGTAGTCGAAGAAACAAGGTTTTCAACTCACCGGCACCGGCGATGATTAGAAGTGACGCATTGATATCTTCATGTACAGCAGCCAGCTGCTCATCGGTCAATGCGGGGAGGGGGTACTTTGGGGATTTGTTCGCACGGCAGGTTCTTGACGCATGGTAAAGACATGACCACTGTCGAGGAAACGAGGAAGGGCATAGTGGACTTCGCTGCGCTTGTGATGGTCGTGGTGGCTTTATCCGGCGCAATTCCGAGGTTGCTATGATGCCGGAGAGGAAACGGCGCTGCATTGTCGGAACTGCAGGGTGTATGTTACTCTACTGGGTTGTACACCCTTGCACTGATCGTTAAAGCTGAGTTCAAACCCCCACCACAACCAAAATCAACACGTCTCAATCGCAAGAGAAAGTGAAGCAGGACGGAATCAAAGGAAGTCGCAAAAGGAGAGGCTAAATACTATGACCTCGTTTGAGGCAAAATAAATGGCAGAACCTGGACGTTACATACAGAGCTAGAGCATTCACGCTTGCCCGACCTGAATTCCAGAATTGTTTGATCCCGAGTTCTCAGAAAGACTATCATATCAGTTCTCCCACCGAATCACTCAAAAGTTTTGCTCTTTGGATTCCAGAAGGCAGAATGGCAGCAGTTTCTGTCGTTTACCTCGTGTGCGTCAAGCACAGATGTTGTCCATATTTCTTGCTCTTGTCCATTATGGCAGTGGACGAAAGACTCTCTGGTCTGCTCTTCGGTCTGCTATTCGGTCAAAAGAAACACTTTTTCTGATGTGAATGAACGCCAAACCCTTAGTCTGACCCTTGGTCGCATATAGACCCCCCCTAACCAACCCCCCAACTCACAAGTCAAGTAAGTCATATGCCCTCACACCAGTTGGGATTTGGGACATGTATGATCTAAAATCCTGGGACTGGATTCCGTGACTTAGAATGACTTGGAAGGTCCGTCATCATATTGAGGTTTCCCGCCGCAATGGTCTCAGTTTGGCTGCTTGCTCCACTTGGATTGTGCGCCAGTCCTGTCACGCTCTTGTAAGACATTATCTGCCACCACACTCCACCACCCAGAGGCAACAAGAATGGCATCGGTAGCAGCGACGAGATCTAGACGGGTCAACGCCGGCTCGCGCATGCGCGAACTCATCGAGCAAGCTATACAAGCGGGAAATTTGACCGTGGGCACAGCCACAGAGGGGACTGCCGCTTCCGGTTCAGTTGAGGCCATCGGAGTTGATGAAGAACCAGAGGATGCAGACTTCCACGCCATCGGTGGGTTCCTGGCGTTGAGCTTCACACCTATCAATTTGGATCCGCTCCGGACTGATTAATAGTTGGAAAATTAATCGCTGTTTGGGGTTTCGTTGGAAAATGTCTTACTGGCTTGAACAGAGGAGGACGACATCGTGGATTCGGACTTCGCTTCTACAGATGAGGAAGCTTACGAGGACGAGGGCGAGGACAGCGCGCTATATGACGAAGAGGACGAGAGGAAGAAAGTATGTTCGCCAGTCTAAGTGGGTTGAACAGCTTGTGTAGATATTTACAGCGCTTTTGTTCTATTCAGCAGAAGAAGAACAAGATCTTATCAACGCTGCTGGGTCAGCCGACTGCCAAACAACGAACAGCAAAATCATCACCCACGCATCCTACCCCCTCAACCCAACGCAAGCGATCTCGCACGTCTTCGATAGATCTAGACTTGAACGAACAACAACTCTCGTCCAAAAAGAAAATTCGTCCAAACAGAGGTGAGGCTCCGCGCTTTTTTGATGCACTTACCTTCCGATCAATGTGGTGCCTTATGCATTCTCACAATATTGAGACTTTCTCAGACTTCGTTTTCCCCCACGAACCTGTGCGGTCATCTGGGCGAACGTCCTCCATACGAAGTAAAATTGAACTCGAACAAAGATTACGAGCGGATGAAGCACGGAGGGTATGATCAGTGACAAATGGTTGTCGTATTCGATTTGAAGATTCAGCCACACAACTCATTATTCTGCACGCCCCATCTGAAATAGGCGGCCCTCCCTCGTAAGGAGAAGGTTATCGAGGTAAAGTTGACGCAGGAGCAGTTGCTGGAGGAAGCAAAGGAAACCGAGGCCATCAACCTGGCCTCATTACACCAGTACGAGCTGATGGAGGAGGAGAGGAGAAAGGCACCCAAAAAGACGGAGTCTGCCGTGACCTTCATGGTTCGATGGAGATCGGTAATTGAAGTCGTTTCACCTGGCCGGAATAAAAGCAAGAAGAAAGCAATGCAGCACCTCGAATCAAAAAAATCTTCCAAAAAGACGTCGAAGACAGTGGGGAGCGAATCGACGACGGCAACGCCGTTCGACTTGGTTGAAACCGAGAGCCAGGAAAACAGCAAAAGATCAGAAAGTCTAGAGGACCCGACGCAGCCCGTGGATCCAACCGCAAGTGGGGTTGCAGACGAAACAGTGAGATTGGAAGGACTAGAAATTGCTGAACCGACTTCGACGTCAGCAGAGAATCATCATGCAACAGAAAATCAATGCGCTGAATCACCTCCAACGACTACACCCCCGTCAGCGCCGAAGGGGCGCCAAGAGCGAACTTTGATCAGTTTCACCAGCTTTGAACAAAGTCCATTTGCACAGTGGGCGGGAAAACCGAAGTGTAAGTAAGAAAAGCTCTGTCGTTGATCTATGGAGTTTTGATGTTGATCCGAAGCTGATGCGATGTGGTCCACTAATTGATATTTGTTTCATGCCACGGAATAGATCCTGAACATCCAATATGTCCCATCACTGGGCTCCCAGCGCAGTACAAGGATCCGAAAACTGGTATTCCGTACGCGAACTTGGAGGCATTCAAAACTCTACGAGCGGTGCTGAATCACCGATATGTTTGGAGTGCACTTCTCGGGACATACTTACATTCATATGATACCAAAGTACCCCAGGGTGTCCCTCAAGGCTGGTTTGAGACGACCCTGGGCAAATCGACTGTTCCTGATGAGAACCCCGCAATAGGAGATAGGGACAATTTAAGCGACGATGGGAAGGAGATGGCTGTCGGTTAAATACATTACAGGATGAGCAGAAGATCTTTTGAAGCGAATATGAACGTCTGAAGGGTCTGCAGCACGGAACAAGGATAGGATGGTGTGCAAAGTGATTGATCAGAATATTGGGCACAACACAGATCGGATCAATCACAGGACTCTGGCGAAAAATACGTGTCTGGAGAAAGAGAAAGAGACTGAGACTTAGGCAAATCCTCATCAATCATTTGAAAGGGAGAGCCGCCGGCGGGGTTTTCTGAGGTCTACCGCGCACCTCCAAAAAATTTTGTATGTTATCACCCTGTCTTCTGTAGTCGCCCTAAAACCAAACTAACAGGCATAATTGACGAACACACTGTCACGACATAGTGCCCAGTGAATTACAGCAAAGGCAAAGGTAATGCACGAAAGCGCCTATTGCCAGGCGAGAAGCGCGTATTTCTTGTTTCCTGTGTACTGTGTAGAGAGTAGCATGTCCAGGCCATTGTTGTCCCCTGATCTCTCGTTAAAACTCTTGCTCTGGTATGAAGGCAGACAAGGGGACGCGTGGGAGAGGTTGTGGAATCTGTCACATACTATCTTCGCGCTACGCGTTTTGGATAAAGCTTTATCGATTGCGTTCAATACGTTCATCACTGGCGTTTGACTTTCGACGCCAAAATGAGGCGCAATTCACTGACCATACTGTCCTTTTCTCGGTTCGTTCCTCCCATGCCGTTTTCCTCTTTCGCGGCGTCGACCACTGCTATTCATTATCAGTTTGCGCGAATAAACTCGAAAAGGAATTCACAACTTCAAACAACACTGCCAACAAGCGTTCCCAAACGCGACAAACATTGCCTGCAACTTCACCTTTTAGGGGTCCTTGGAAGGAGTGGTCGGTTTCCGATTTCGTATGCCATATCTGACCGCGAAGTGTCCAACTTGCTTGGGCAAGACGCGCACTCATCTTGGGTTCGAGCCCTGTAGTCAGAAGGCCGATTGCCCGCATTGTGTGAAATGTAAGGACTGTGTTGGTGGGAAACCAGTGCCCAACACAGCAGGCGTCAACCCCGCACAGCCAATATCTCATCAAACATCCGACAGACCGGATTTACTATCATCCGGTTCCTCAGAAAGGTCTCCGAGGGGTTCCACAGCAAAACCGTCGGCCAACGATAAACAACTCGGCGATCGAGCTCGTGTGTCAGCTATGCCGACCGATCCGACAAATGATCGAGCGCAGGTGCAGGTTGCAAAGCAAGGGAGTGGGAATGGGGGCATGGAACAGTCGGCGTCGGCAGACCTAGAACAGAAGGTGCAGACGCCAAGGTCGGCGAGGAAGAAAAAGGCCATGTCGGTCATACAACCGTCATTCCACGAAAGCAAGGCGGATTCGCCGAGGAAGGAGGCGTATGTTCCAGGATCTGCGATTATGGCGGCTTTCGGGTCAGGAAGCTTAAGCCGAAATCGTAAGCACCATTCATTTATTGGGCCAGCGCAAATAGCCCCGGATTCACCCTCTGAAGCAGTCGCCAAACGACAAGCTTTTCGTGCTGCAGCAGTTGAGGTGGTAGATGGAGGTGATGGTGTAGTCGCGGCAATGGTGGTTGAACCTTCACTCGGATCTGCGGGGGTAGAAGTGGCCTCAACTGGTGGTGTTGTTTCCTCCAAGATCAAACAAAAGATTGAACAACTCAAAAGCGGAAAGGATCCGAAGCCCCTACCTCTAAAGACTCTCATGCGAGAAGGAAGCGAACATTCGCATCTGGCGTCGATAGAGCTGTTGACAGATCGTGCAATAGCGAAGAAAAATAAGCTCTATTTCGAGCAATCTTCGGAAGCAAACAGTCGACAGCCATCGCGACCTTCCAGCAGAGCCGTTTCGAGATCCGGAACGTCCACTTCTGTTCCTGATCTGGCCGGGGCTGGTGACGAAGAATCGCCTGTTCCAAGTGCACTGCCAGAACCAGTACCAATCATCATGCGCGATGCCCCCGCACCTACAAATCACCGAAGGAGCAGCACAAGCCCGATTCCGATGGGCTCCCAGCCAATCTACCCCAAGGCAGAGAGCCCTGAGAGCGCCAGCAACGATGTTATTACGCCAAAGAGCACCGCGTTGGGCAGCAACAAGGCACTCAACAGGCTCTCAAAATCCGTCGAATTCTTTGGTTTCGGTGCGAAGTCAAAGAAGGCTGCGAAACCAGAGGATGCGGATATGAGCCCGAAAACGGACACAGCAACAACAACAGGGGCAACCGGATCTCAACCAGCGTTGAATAGCTCGGGGTCAGCGGTTGGGATGCGGAAAAAGAAGGGTGCAAACTCCAACATGTCCCTTAATTCCACCCTGTCGGCTGGTGCTCAATCGACCGCAAGTATTGATAGTGTAGCTGAGCGAGGGGCCGCGGGTACTCCATCCGGTGGGAACGGCGGGGCCGGGGGAGGCAGTCCTGTTGGCATGCTACATTCGTCCACTGCCAGACGGTCTTCCAAAAACTTCAAGGAGTGGTATTCGCATTTCCTTCAAGGTAAGGGCATGAAGCAAGAGGGAAAATGGAATAGGGGTGTCGCGTGTATTTAGAGAGATGACTAATTTCTTAACTTCCCGTTTCGTGTTCTTCAATGGTGCTTTTCATCTGCTTGCGCCCGAACAGAGTCATTAAGACGGGTTGAGAATCATATAGTAAGTGTACTGAAGGTACTGGACAAAAATCGGTTTCAGAGTCTCTTGCTAACATTGTGCGTCTGTCAACTTTACTGCAAATAGACAGAGACGGAGTTCCCTGATTATATTTCCCTAGCCACCGTATTCGGGAAGAAAGCTGCTGCCATAGGTAATGTATTCATTATCAAATTCCTTTTACTCTGTCCAGTCTCGCAAAAGCCGAATGACTTTCTGATCGGACTGGGGCAGCATAATGTTTTGAACTTACACTCTTTCCTCATGGGATACTAGATACTGCGGATCGAATACTATGGTCAGGTAGATCTTACGAGGCATGCAAAAACGATCCCTTGTGGGATAGGCGAGGTATCCCCGTATCTCCAACCAGTTCCTCGTCGAGCGATAAAGGTGAGAGCAATTTGTATGCTCCGATATCTTTGCAAGGTTCTACTTGAACCCCAATATTAACGTGTCGCATATCTCTGAAATTGTTTCTCGCGAAAATTAGATCAACCCAGAAATGACATCATCAAATATCGCATACTGAACGTGTTCAAAGGTGTGTAGCAAATTAGATGCTCTTCACATTGATTTTTCGCTCTTCACTGACCTTTAGTCGGCTGTGGTTGCGCGCTCTGGTTTCGGAAGACACAAAACTTGATACGGTGCAATACGACGCAACCAATGCGGCCGGGGTCGAGTTTATCACGTCGGGAAAGCCGCTAGATTTACTGGATGCTTTGATCTTTCCATTAAATCAAGGTATCGAAAATCGGTCCGGCCGTCGTTTGGCAGTCCTGACGTTGTCCGTGGTTATACTTACTTACTCTCCGATCGACATCTCCAGATCAGTCCTACGCGGAGGTCTTCTTAGCGACCTACCGCTTCTTCATGCCCTCCTCCAAAGTTCTTGACGGCCTAATTGAATGGTACAACGTGGACGTTGACGAAGATTGCACCCCCACAGAAGAACAGTTCCTGAAACGCAATCGCAAGTACATCCAGGCCAGAGCTGCGAAAATCTTGCTCATGTGGATAAAAAACCACTGGCAAGACTTCCACGATGATAAGCCGCTTCTTGCCGAGTTGATGGGGTTTGTCGAACAGGTCTCACATATGTCATTTGGGGATAGCCAGAAGCTGACACAGGCCATTCGAGAGCAGGCAAGTATTTCTTGCTGCCGGGAAATGTCGTTTCCGTGTTGAACATCGCCTTAACATTGCCCGCCACCCCTTTTTCTGTCACGTAGCGCTTATCTTGGTATACAACGCAATATATACCGCCGTTCTCGAACAAGCGAACCTCCTTGATACAAGAGCTGAACAAGCCCTGGGCAATGCAATGGGAACCCGCCGAGTTCGCAATACAGCTCACGTTGCTTGATCACTTCCACTTCCGTCAAGTCCGGCCTGACTCGTACCTGCATGTCCTACAAAGCCCCGTTCCAAGGGTTGGTGGTGCGCAGAATGTGGCTCTAAAAGTCATTTTGGAGTACGTGTATTGGTTCAAGCTGGTAGGTGGACGACCTGTGTAGATGTTGCAAACTATTCCTGTTTCCTCACGTTTCCGATTTCGCTGACAATTCTCGATTTTGTTAAAAGGTTTCTTCATATGCCGCTTCATTGATTATGAGGGAGGACACGCCAAGGAAGAAGGCGCATGCAATCAAAAAGCTGATCAAGATAGCAAAGGTAACTTGGAGAATGGAATGCAATGCGGCGTCGATCTTTGTTTGGAACTTTGTAACTAAACCGCACAAAATGTCCGCAGGAAACGCGGGGTCTGAATAATTACAACACCACCTTTGCGTTGATGCAAGGCCTCAAGCGTCCTGCTGTGGCGAGATTGAACCAAGCATGGGAGGTTTGTATATCTGAGTTGTGCCTTCGTACGGTGATACTCTCCAAAAGCCGATGAAAATGTCTAAAATGGTGTTGATCGGTCTGAAAACAGCAAATATCATCCAAACATCTCGATACGTTCCGAGATTTGGATGCACTAATGGATCCGACGGGTGGACATGCCAATTATTGGTCAGAGCTTAAGTTGGTTCGACCACCCGCGATCCCATACTTCGGTCAGTATCAAACCTGTTTCCAAAACTGTGTTCAAAATTTGCCCTCCCATGCGACCTCTTGGTTTTTTGGTTTTACAACATTGAATCTTGCGAAAGCGGCCCGTTTCTTCATTGTTGCTGACACGTCCTCCATCCTCACACTGTTTCTCAACGCCCAGCCGCATACATCCACGACCTCGTCGAAATCAACGACGAAACACCTACCTTCCTCACAGATGCACCCGACCTCCCACCACCTTCACCAACCAAAACGATCGACAGCACTGTATCTGCCGTCACCAACGACACTTTCACCTCATCCAACACCTCTGCAGGTCACAGCAGTGCGTTCACCCCAAGCAGTTACACGGCTAGTGTAGACGAACCCAATATGTTCCGGGTCGTCAATTTCCAAAAGTATTACGATCTTTACTCTATCGTGGCGGAGATGGAGCTTTTCCGGAATACGGGTTACAGGGAATTGGTGGGCCCGAATGGGGAACAAGACCAGTCCACAACGGTTTTGAACCATATCAAGAATTGGGCGGCTGCTTACATGGTAGACGATGCAGTTTTGGACAATATGGAGGGTGGGGTGTGGCAGCAAGCGCTCCAAGGGGAAGGCCGGAACCGGGCAGGCGGGTCTTCAGGTGCAGTGGCTTCACCCACTACTCTGAATCGGATACGGTAGTTTTTAAAATGCTCTTCATTCGAGCGAACAAGAATAGTTAAAGTTTGTGTGGTTTTTCGGTATTGAAAATGTTCTTTTTTGGCATTCCCTTGTTTTTAGACATAAATTTTTTGCACAAATTCAAGAAAAGAAATGAAAATCGGGCCATAACATCATTGGCAACTCAAACCGAAATTGACCCTTCGCGGAAATCTGTCTTGCCGATAATCACATTAACAACAGCCGGCTTGTTTTGGTTTCGCGAAACCTCCAAGGCTTCTTTCACAATGCCATCGAGTTGCCCGAGACTATTCACGGTCCATCCTTCTCCACCTAAGCCTTTGGATGCGATGTCATACTCGGCATGGCTTAGAGCGCAGGCGACATTGGACCCCAGCATCGGGACTTGCTCCCGCGCAATCTGACTCCAACACCCATCATTTCCAACAACCGCAGCAACACCAATGCCAAACCTGGCAAACGTGTCCAATTCTATAAGCGAATAACCGAAAGCGCCGTCTCCGAAGATTATGACAACATCCTTCTCCGGACAGGCGATCTTCGCACCAAGGGCGAAACCAGCGCCGACGCCAAGCGTTCCAAAGGCACCGGGGTCCAGCCACTGCAGGTACCCCCGTGGTTTGAGAATGTAGGCTGCGCTACCTACGTAATCGCCCCCATCTGCGACGAGGATGGTTGATGGCTTGAGGTATTCGTTCAATGCGTAGAGGGATGCCAAAGGATTGATATTTCCTCCAGCGGGAGTCTTCGATTTCGCACTGAAAACGTTTAATGGGTAAAGTCCCGATGGTGAGAACGTCCGTGACCGCTCATAGGAAATTTTTCCTCAAACAGTGAAACGGGGAACTCACCGGTTTGCCTCATCCTTCGCATTCTCATCTTTCATGAGCGACATCATAAACGAGTCCGAAAACTTGTGACCTTCGCGCTCGATCCGCCTTCCAACTCGTATGAGGAAATCACAAGGATCGGCTTGAACAGCTAGTGTGGGTGTCCAAAACAGGTCTGAATTTTTGAACAGTGCCTCGCGTCCTCGGTTGACAGCAATGATCTTGGCCTTCCGGGAAAGGGAACGGCCGTAGTCAAGGCGGAAATCAGGTACAGCACCTAATTGAATGGAAAAATTTTGATCAGATGGCAAAACGGTTTGCTTTAAGGACCAGTAACCGTGATCTGCAACATAGAGAGTGGACGATATAATGAAGCAAGCGGTGATCGAGGCAGAAAGGCCAAATACAAACCAGCAAGAACGATGACATCTGCCTCCCTGAGTGCCTTCTTTCGAACATGCCTCAGTTGGCACCCTGAATTGGGTCCCAACAAGCCGCGTGCCATTCCACCCAAGAAAGTTGGAATGCTGAGTCGTTCCACGGTTTCCGCTAGGATCGCCACTTGCTCTCTGAGCAACAGAGCCTGCGAGCCGATAACCAGCGCAGGTCGTTTCGCCTGCTTCAAGATTGATACCGCTTTGCGGATTTGCCATTCAGATGCGAAGGGGATAGACACCGGTAGGGGTGAAACAGCTTGGGGGACGAAGGCACCGCCAAAAACACGGTTGAGATATCGAGTCAGATACCTAAGCAAAAGGAACCAAAGGGAATATTTCAGGTCACCAGTGGGGGAAACATTGTGTCTCTCGCTTTTTCGGGCTTTCACATTACTACTTACCACCTCACAATCAATGCTCCAATTCCTTCCTTCTTTGCTGATTTCTTTGTCACGGGACCCGAGACGACCACTCCAGATTCCTTCCCGGACTGCTGTTCGGTTTTACCACCACCGCTGGGCAGCACTGGTTCCTTCACCAGCTTGTAAGGATAGAGAACATCGATGGGCAATTCAACAAAAACAGGTCCAGGCACCCCCTCCCTCGTCTTCCAGAACGCTCTCCTCATCGTCGGGATGATGTCCCTCACACGATCAACTGTATACACCTCCTTGCAGATTGGGCGAAACAGAGAGAGTTGATCAATATCCTGCAATGATCCACGACCTTTGAGGAGTGTCGCTGCGGCACCACCGATGAGAACAAGGGGGGTTTCGGCCATCTGTGCGTTCTTGACGGCGGTAATGGTGTTGGTGACCCCTGGACCTGCGGTAACAATGGCGACGCCTGGGATACCGGTAAGACGTGCAACGGCATCTGCGGCAAAGACGGTTGTGGCCTTTTGGGACGTGGTGAACCATCGGACGGTGAGTTTTCGTTTCCAAACTTGCGATCATAGGGCAACCGTACCACGAACAAAATTCCAAGCCGAACACGCGACATAGGTCGCAACTCATGTACTCTTGCGGTCTCTCTACTCCCTCTCTCCCCCCCAACACACCTCATGCCTCGTATCGATCACCCGGATTCCTCTCTTCTCACAAGCAACGAGTATAGGCGAGACATGGCCCCCAACGAGTGTGAAAATCGCTTTCACCCCGTGAGCTTCAAGGACTTCAGCCACAAGGTGTCCACCGTGGAGGTCCGTTGTCTCATCCACCTGCGTGAAATTAACATTCCACGCATTCAGAACATTCAGGAAGTATGAAAGGAGGGGATGGTTAGATTACGATAAAGGGAGCGGTGAGTTAACTGAAGAAAAATGTTTGTGCGAAAACCGCACAGAGGGGGGGCGGAAGGAAACATTGGGCGGGGTGCATGCATGCGCGTTGGAGTGATTTACCTTTCCCAGACGGAGCTTCTGGACCGCCCACAGACTCAGGAGAGCAGCAGCAGTGGCAGCCACCACGCCAACGGCCGTGTGTGCAGGTTTTATCGACTGAACATCGATTTCACAAGGGGGTATGGGGATAAGTCCACGGCAAGGGAGGTAAGCACAATACTGTAAAGGAAGATCAACGTTGCAATCAACCGCGGCCGAACCATAAACGAGTTCAGCCATGAATCGAGCGCTCAATGATCCGCACCATATTTGTCGGGG
>JADGJF010000564.1:0-17934 GCA_027596845.1 Quaeritorhiza haematococci | reverse complement strand
GGGGGAAGGGTGGGTGAGGTGGGAAAGAGCGGGAAGATTGAAGGGAAAGAAAGGTGAATGTGAAGAGGAAATATAGAAAATTGAAGTTTCTAAGAAAGCTGTTTTGAATTTGATGTGATTCCGTTCCGTTTTACAGGCCGAAGAACTTCAGATTCACATATCATTATTTTATCATTCAATCTTGGTATAGTAACATTAAAAAAAATAAATTAATAAATGTAAACATTTAATTGAAAAGTAAACAAACCTGTCAAGCAATGCATTGAAAAGTTTGTGCGACATATCCAAGGAACGCCGTGGGCTATCTCCCAATGGCAAAAACATCTCACTGTCCTTTTTCAGACCCCTGTCAGCCAGCAGTTGCGCTGCCCTGGCACTTTGTCCCTCCTCGGCTTCCTGCCAGTTCCTGACCGTGTCACCATTCGCTTTTTCCTCAGCATTCTTCCATTCTTCCCACTCCAAAAAACAATCACAATGGTCAAGGCCGTCGCTGTCCTTCGTGGTGACTCCCCCGTCACTGGTACCGTCACCTTCACCCAAGATGCTGAGGACGCCCCCACCTCAGTCCACATCTCTTTGAAGGGTCTCACCCCCGGCAAGCACGGTTTCCACGTCCAGTAAGTTGCACTTCCCATCTTCTTTTCTCAACCAAGCTCAATTGCATTCTGCATCCAGCCCAGTCGCTCATCAAACCATTTCCGCTCCGTTTCATGGAAAAACAGCGAATTCGGTGACAACACCAACGGATGTACCTCCGCCGGTGGTCACTACAACCCCTTCGGCAAAACTCACGGTGCCCCGGACGCTGAGGAGCGCCACGTTGGAGACCTTGGGAACGTTGTTGCCGGTGCTGATGGGACTGTCGAGACCACCATCACTGACAAGCTTGTCAAGCTCATTGGGCCGTTGAGCGTTGTTGGGTAAGGCTTCAACTTTCACTCCACAAACAGATAAGATTGAAACGATACTGACTTGCTTCCCTGCATCATTCTTTCCTTACACGAAATACAGCCGTACCGTCGTCGTCCACGCAGACGAAGACGATCTCGGTCTCGGCGGTCACGAACTCTCCAAGACAACCGGTAACGCCGGTGCTCGCTCGGCCTGCGGTGTCATTGGTATCTCCAAATGAACAAACCAAGAAGGCATCATCCCCCACGCCCGACGTCTTTCACATCACATACCATCTGACACCATGACATAACGAGCGCAGGACGCCTTCCCCCTTACACTCTTGACAAACCTTCCCACACTCTTTTTGGGTTTCTGAAGCACATGGGTTTTGGGTTTTTTGCTGCTTAGAGATACCAGGATCTAATGAATCCGGGTGGGCATTTTGAAATTGAATAAAAAGAAGTGGAAATCAATTATGAGGTGCAAAGCGTGAACTGGATCTGGGCTGGATGATAAAATCCCACCAGATTGGACTTAGGAAACGTTGGTAAAAGATCGTGTTTCATACCTGCCGCGTTTCTACCCACTGCACACTCACCCACTGAATTCTTACGGCGACTTGTCTCGCATGCTGTTTACATGGGTCTTCGCCAGTCTTCGTAGTCGTTTGGGGCCGTGGGATGACCTTCATATATATATATTGGCAGTGTTTCGCCGGACTCCTGCTAATCTCTCTCAATGTACGTATGGATCCAGGCCCCTGTCCAGTCTCCCTGTCTTCCCTTCCCCTTCTGTCTCATGCTTTCCTTTCTCGGGCTGTTTCTTGAATCCTGAGTGTCCCCATGCCTTCCTTTTTTGGAGAGGCGTGGGTCTTGGACAGGTCATGGATGAGAACAATTCTTCCTCGTCCCAACTCATGTATAATATACGAAATTTCATACAAACTTCCGAGCGCCGATGGTGTAGTGGTAACATTGAAGCTTCCCAAGCTTTAGCCCGGGGTTCGATTCCCCGTCGGCGCACTTCTGCAAAGGTCCGCGGAAAATTGGGTTCGATTCCCCGTCGGCGCACTTCTGCAAAGGTCCGCGGAAATTGGGTGACGGCTACTTCACTTTTGCATTTCGTATCTCATCAGATTATGTCACTGCGACTGTGAAACGTGCCAAGATTTGTCCACCACCAGAATCCCACACATTCAACACTCATCGTTAAATGAGCAACACTTAGTGTTAACTTCAGTTTATGCTCTACTGTCTCCTCAGTGTCTGCTCAGCATCTGCGCAGTCTCGTCCATTCGGTTCCCTTCCTCAATTTGAACACTCCGGATTTTCGGGTCTTGTTTGTGTAACCGATTTTCCAAAGTCCGACATTGACGCGAGGACAGCACCAAAGGGACACAAAACGTTACGGCAGACGCGTCGACTTGCTCCACAGGCTCTGACACCGCGCAGTCGCATCACTCATAAAGACACGCCTGTTAACGAAGAAGAACAACCAAACACAAGCGGTTCAATCAAGGATACACGTTGCATTCCGGATTGCGGAGGATTGGGTCATTGAATTCGGGGTGCATTTGGTGGATTTCGGTGCCTGGTGGTGTGATATCCTCGGCAGCAGCTTGACTACATCCAGTGAAGAAGTAAATTACTCTCATTTGAGCGGCGCTATAACGTTTCGGAGTATGATGTAAAGCCTGGGCCACGCAAGCGACGCAACATCCCTGGAGATCACTTTTAATTCACTCCGGGTGCATATCAACATCAACCAAGTGCGGAGGCCGAAAACGAGTATCATTTACATGGGAAAATAATCTTTTCCGGCATATTTTTGAACAACAAACGGTATTCGATATGAAAAGAAGCACTTATGAAGACTGAAGTAAGTTTTGATAAGGAGCGTTTGAGTGGTGTTGGTTTTTTGGTAAGCGAGAGATGGGGTTTACATTCGCAGATTTTCAATTGGAGAAACATTCTGATCAATGCTCATCGAACGCTGTGCAAATCTGAACGAATATCTTTGATCCCTTTCTCTGAACTCACCATCTACATTCCACATTTCGCTGCCGGTCTCCCAGAGTAACGTCCGCAAAAGAGCAGCTCCTGCTGACCTCGCACCGCCACCAGCCAACCCAAAAACACCCAAAACGGATACCGCGGCCTCCAATATCTCGCCTGCCAAAATAATGCTTACCGCAGTTGGTGCTTCCGGTGCCATCGCTGCAGCAGCTGGACCTACATCACCTTCACCTGCACCTGGACTTGGAAGTGGAATTGGAATCGGAGGAGGACCGACGGTTGCTGCTGGACTTTTCGTTGGTAGTGGTGGAGCAGGGGGAGGCGCAAGTGGCATGGCCGCTCCCCTTCATCAGCAACAAGGCAAACAGAACCAACCGGCTCCTGCTGCTTCTGCCGCCCCACAAACTGCGTTGCTTTCAAATATCATCATTAAGGGGCGATGGAGAATGGTATGAAAAATATGCATTGGTGAAGGAAATACGTAGATTTATGGTGTTGGGACAAATCAGACGAGAAGGAGACCGCACTCACCTTTCCTTCTTTTCCACCCTCCTCCATTATTTTAATTGTCATTTTTCGCGAAAAAGGGCAAAAATCTCGGCAAAGGCGCGTTTGGCGAAGTTTACGCTGCCCATGACCTTGCCACTAACGAGCAAGTCGCCGTCAAAGTCGAGAGCCCAACAGTCAAAAAGCAGGTTCTCAAAGTAGAAATTGCCGTAATTCGCAAACTGCAAGGTACGTGAACGAAATCCTGAAAAGCCACCGATCCTTTGGTTTTAATTGTGATTTCAGGAGAAAAATGCCCTCCAACATTCATCTGACCGGCTTGATTCTGTATAGACTGCCCCCACATTTGTCGTTTCATTGCCGGCGGCCGGTTCACGATTCCTCCATCACTATTGTCACCATCGAAGTCCACCCCACCACCTCCTACGAACCCAGTCACACCCTCAAACAATCCCGCTGGTGCCGGAGAGGCAAATCCCCCAAATGGTACAGAAGCTCCACCACCTTCGGCAAATAACACATACACGTATTTCGTGATGGAACTTCTGGGGCAAAAGTATGTATATGGTTTTTATGGTCCTAAAAAATAAATGCGTGTTTGTATTTTCACGACAACGGTTTTTAACGGATGTTTTGAACGCATGCATTTGGTGCTTTTCCTTCCTTGTTCCATAAACGGTCTTGAATACACAGCCTTTCAGATCTGCGTCGACAAATGCCGCAGGGGAGATTCAGCCTGGCCACCACGGCGGTGCTCGGAAAGCAGATGATTCGCTCTGTGCAAGCTCTGCACGAAGCCGGGTTTCTGCATCGAGATATTAAGCCAGGTAAGGAAACAGTAGTCTACGTTTTCGAATTTTCTTGTCTCTCTTTCTCTTTGTAGGTTTCGTGCTGAAAACTTGTTCCTGTGCATTTTCCTGCTTTTCGTTTTCCTCGTCCTCCTCCTTTCTTTCGAAGGAAACTTCTGCATGTCAACCACAAAACCACGTACTATACCTACCAATAGCAGCACCGACCAAAAGCAACAACCACAACAATCTTCGAATCAACCTCAAAAAAGACCCGTATGCTACCTCATTGATTTTGGGTTGTCGAGAAGATACCTTGCGGCGTCGGGTCGAGTTCGAGAGGTAACTTGGAAAGAAAAGGTGTTGCAAAATGGAACGGAGATGGGTAATGGTTGCTGAAGCGAGAAATTCTTTATTTTTTTGTATCAGGCACGCGGAAAGGTTGGATTTCGTGGCACAGCGCGGTACGCATCCATTAACGCTCACTTAGGAAAGGTAAAGAAGGGAACAGAGTTAACGCGAAACGCACCCACTTGCATGCAGACCAATGAATCGTTCTTCGCTTGTTACTCATCATCTCCAGCAACTTAAACCGCCAATCTGTTCTTCTGATTTAATAACACATGTATCTGTCGAATTTCATTGCTACAGGAACTCTCCCGCGCCGACGACCTTTGGTCACTATTTTACGTTGTGGTTGAATTTCTGAAAGGAAGCTTGCCCTGGAAGGGGAAGGAGAAGGTATGTCAGGAAGTCATGGGATAGAAAGAGTAAAAGTTGTAGCTTTGCCTCAAATGCGCGAACTTTGAGACTTTGGTCTCTGTAAATCGTATGCTCCTCTTCCCTCTCTAAAAACGATCACTTTCCGTCTCCCTTTTTGTGTCAGGAAAAAATCGGTGAAATGAAGCAAAAACTCACGAACCGGGACCTCATTGCAGAACTCCCAACCCCAATCTGGCATTTCTATGATTACCTTGGTCGGCTTGGGTACAAAGACAAACCCGATTACGACTACATATCTGGGTTATTTGAAGAGATGTTTTCGGGCTCTTTTACGTCCCCTCTAGGATGCAGAGTAGG
The DNA here is from genome assembly GCA_027596845.1 of Quaeritorhiza haematococci. NCBI lineage: Eukaryota > Fungi > Chytridiomycota > Chytridiomycetes > Quaeritorhizaceae > Quaeritorhiza > Quaeritorhiza haematococci. Next base: position 12,650 of record JADGJF010000564.1, on the reverse strand, counting down.
CTCTGGATCGCTTGAGACCTCTCGGAATAAAAAGAGTATTGCGAGCGGGGCTGCGAGGACGTTGACGGGTGCGAGTCGAAAGGATGGGAGGAATACCAGCAGTGCGAGGCGGTCGGAATGTTTGAAGTCGAAACAGGGTGCAAGCAGCAGTAGTGGGCCGCCTGTGAGGGGCTCGTTGCCGGGTGGGAGGAGGAAAGGCGGGGAAGCTTCCGCGGATATGGAAGACAGTGGGGATGATGGGGATGAAAGTCAAGACGTAGAGGACGAGAGTGACGGGAAGGGAGATGGTGACGAACATGAGGAGGACTTCTTTTATGACTGGGAAATACAAGCGCAAACACAGTCACAAGAGCAGCAACCACAACAACAGGTGAAACCACAGCCAGCGCCAAAACCTCAGCAGAATCAACACCAAAAGCCCCGCGAAAAGTATGAGGTTCCAAAACCTACGATGGGAGTAGGCGGCTCAGGTGCGAGAGACAAATCCGATGAGAGCTCCACTGATTGCATCATTGGCAGACCCATACTAACTCACCAAAACCGTGCAGCGGGCACCTGCCTCTGGGTAGATAGGGGGGTCGAAAACTCGAAGGGTATTGTGACTGGTGATGCGGCCGCCAGAGCTAAAATCGGCACTGCGCCAAGAGACAAAAACGATGGGCTGATGGTTCGTGCCGATGTGATGGTGCCATCCATATCACCCGATGGGTCCATCAACCCGTCTGCACCAAACCAGGAGCTCGATGCTTTTGGAGGAGTGACCGGTGACAGTGCGGGCGGAAACCACGGGGGAGGAAGGCCTAATGACGTTGAGCGATACAGGACACCACCACCAAATCCTAATGAAACCCACTCGACTGCTGGAGGTCTTGCAGCTGTTGCAGCAGCAGCAGCCGCAGCCGCCACTGGCATTTTTGGGTTAGGTTCAACCAACAGTGTTCAGCAGCAGCAGCAGACACTGCAACAGCAGCGTAGCTGGACATGGTCCATCGCGGCCTCAATCGCTAGTCCAAGTCCATTGAAGAGCAGGGCCGGGGTTGGGAGTTCCGGAGTTGGAGGCCTGGTTGCTTTGGAGGCTGCCACGGATAGAAGCATGTGGGGAGAATACTCCGGAAAAATGGGAAAGTACGGACACGTGCATAATAGTGCTCAACTGACAAACGCTACCGCTGCTGCAGCTGGCGTTGCCAATGTTGATGAGGCCGGAATGGTGCATCCAAGGGAGGCGGTTCGGAAAGGAGCAAGGGAACTTCAAGAAGAAAAGGTGTCCTCATCGTACCATGAACCACAGCCAGAGCTCATACGGGGAGCGTCTGCTGCTTATGGACGATCACCGAACAATGACAAGGATTTGGAAGACGTGTTAGATGATGACCTTTTTTGGAACGGGACGGGTTGGAGTGTGGGTGTCGGTGTCAAGAGTACGGATATGCAACATCATCCGCACGCTAAACATCATTCGCCGCCATCAGCGTTGCCCGACACACCGCGATCTGGGACGCACATGATCGTGGAAGACAATGTGGTTGAAACAGCAAGTAGCGACGGCGGACGGAAAGCATCAGATGGAACGCATGCGAAAGACGAGATAGGCTTGGATTTTTTTCGTGGCCCCAAGGGATACGAGAGAAGGGAGGGAGAAGCACAGCGACAGGGGGAGCAGAGTGCGGGGACCGGGATCCCGCGGGGCGCCAACTCGTCAACGGGGATGTGGGCTGGAAGGACTGGGTTGCTACATTCTTCCGATGGCGGCGGAGTCCATCATGAGGTGGTTGGGATGGAGAGCCTCGATGGACACGTCCGCAATGGTGACAGTGTCATCCATTACGATGCCGGAGGTAGAGGATCCGACCCACCTTTAGAAGGGGCTGCGGGCAGAAATAAGCGTGATGGGAAGGATACCAGGGATAAAACGACACTGGGTTCCGAAAATCCAGGGCGTACATCGATTGGACGAATAGAGAAAGGAAAAGAAAGAGATAAGGCCAAACCATCCGTAGAAACTATCAGTGGACCTGGGAAGGAAGGTAGAGAAGGCGATGGGTGCGAGATGAGTAGCGTTCATGCTGAAAATGAACGTATGCAGGTAAATACCCGATGGAGTGATGTTTGATTTGAAGCGAGTGAATTACATTCTGCTTCAATTTTGGTTGTTGCTTTGCAATTGGTTCCCTGACTTCGCATACTCCTTTATGAACCCAATGCCCATGGCATTTCTGCTAAACCGCGTTTCCCTTCCTCCGCGCTTCCTTTTCTCGACACGTTGATCACTATCACTATGATATCATCAGATATCCTCGGTCCTGGACGAAGACCATGAGCCCGCCTCCTGTTCTTCCGCCATGATGATGTCAACAGTTTCGACGTCCATTGCAGAAGCCACCGCTACTGCACGGTACTATAATAGCAATGACAACAATGGGATGGCGTCTGCGATGCAGCCTGGTTCTCTTATTCCTAGGTGAGTGGATTGGGAGGGAAGGAGAGTCGGAGGAAGCATGCTGTTCCCAATCCCGCTCCTCGAAAATATTCTCGCAGGACGTGCAAAGGGTGTAAATCGAGCTGTTCCTGATCGCTTTTGCTGACTGTGCATCCTCGTTTCATCCATATACATCGGTACTCCTTCCAACAACACGTATTCCGCACCACATCAAAACCACATCCACAAAAAAGACCCCCAACAAACCCACCCAAACTGAGATCTTCCCGGTTTCGTTTCCGGCGGTATCAACACCAACCACCCCAAGACTCATCTTCCTCCACCTCACTCTCCCCCGCCAAAACAACCCTCAGCGGTGGTAGTGGTGGCAACGGACCCAACTTCATCCTCGCATCCTCAACTTCTCCGGCATCGTATCTGTACCATAAAATTGTTGCGGCTGCGAATCAAGCTGCTGGTGCGGAAATCTTGCATCATCCACGGCGAGGAGGAGTAGGAGGAGTAGGAGGGGTGGGAACAGTGCTTGTCACAGGAGCTTCTAGTGCTGGTGGTGGAGGGGGAGGGCGGTGTTTTGAGAGTGGAGGTACAGCGTCTTCGTCCTCGTCGTCACCTTCATCTTCAACCAATCATCTTCCGGTCTCGGCTTCATCGTCCTCTAAGCATGTGGCATCTAGATGGACAACCAGCGGGGTCCGATGATTTGGCTTTCAAGCGGTTGGGATGAAAATGAATGTGGGTTACGCTATTCGAGAGATGAGGTCCGTGGACAAACGAGAAGGGACAGTCGTAGAGGGTGGACGATTATTTGGAGGGATTGAGAGGAGCGGTTTTTGGGAAGAGAGGTACTGAGTGATGGACTTATTTGCCATGTTGATCTTTCTGGTGGGTTTCCCTCCCCCCAATTTCTTTGATTTTCTTTGAAACAGCCAATATTGAAATGGAGGGAGAAATAATGGAGGACACAAACCGGGTGTGTGTTAATGGGCTATTTGGAGTCTAGGGGCGTTCGTTATTATCGATGTAGATGAACTTACCTACACAGAGAGATACAAGAATCAAAACCGTCATGCTATGTACACACCAACATTTGATGAGCTGTAATTTTCCTTCCTTTGGTTAGGCTCGATGTGTTATTTATTCTACCACCATCAATTTTTTCGTGTTTTGAATCTTTAATTTTCTTTTGATAAATACAAGCGAATCTGTAGAGACAACACCCGGTCTCCAAATCCTATTTCACAGTATCAGACAATAAAACAAAAAAGTAAAAGGGACGACTCAATCTCTCTCCCCGACAGTCCGCGAACACCAAGTCAGTACACTCAGTCCCCGAGTACATCCTCCCTAATCTTCACGACCGCGCGCTTCTCAAATCCCTCCTTCTCCATATTCTCCAAAATCTCTTCAAATAACTTCTCGTTTGCAGCAACGCAACCCTGGAGCATTATATGGTACGAAAGCAGTGATCGGGTTGGGGTTGTGAGTAACCCTACAGGGGCCGTGGCAAACTCGGATGGGGAAGCGGTGGATGTGGATGGAGATGATTCGATTTGCTCTGATTCACGATGCAGGTCGGGGAGGTATGCTTCGAAGCTGAAACTCTTGCGTCTGGACAAAAGGCCGGACGATTCGGAGGGTTGTGTTGATGGAGCAGCTCTGGTTGCAGAGGAATCGGTGGACGATAAGGCTGTAGTGTCGGTGGACTCAGAGGCTACACTGCTGTCGGCCGGAGCCAGAGTCGCATTGGCGATCTCAATATGCGCTTGAGTAGGCGAGAGCATATGTTCAAAAACGGCACGAGCGGAAGGGAAGTCGTGGTCTTTCAGGTGGCCTGCAATGAGCACGTTCTCAACGGCAGTTGATGATGTGACTTTTGGTGACAAGGTGACAGAGATGCAAATGTGGAAGAGGAAGGGGTTGGTTCTTTTTTGTAAGATAGCTGAACCGGGGCCTTACCGATCTGGAATAGGTGGGAGCTGACAAACTGAACAGGGAAATCTGACATCTGGGGGGTATAAACGTACCTTTGCATTCATCCATCGATTTCCGCCACTTCGCAGCCAGCGCCACGCGCCCTTCTGCAATCAACCCCGCAAGTACACAGAAGTACGAGTACTGCGTCGCAATCTTTTTCGACACCATATCTTCCAAAATCCTGATCGCCGCGGGCATAGTCCTCACAATGTCATCTCCACCAGCAGACCCCGATTTCCGCCCATCAAGTCCACAAACAGCCGCAAGCACAGGGTGATAATGCGCTGCAGTGAGTGCGGCACCTGATTCATTCTTCTTTTGTGCTGCGGCCTCCGAGGATTCAACGGCGCTCGATTCGGTGGGTTTCCCAGCCTCCAAGAGTTCGACGGCATCAGTGACTTTCCCCCCATCGAGGAGGGCGTTGATGTACAGGGAGTAGCTGGTTCTATCGGGTCTCACCCCGTGATGGGCCATCAAACGCCAAATGCGTTTGATCTTGTCCATATCCGCTGCTTCAACGTTTTCGTTGGGTCCATTCAGCAACGACCACCGTTGATGTTCGGAAATCAAGAACAAGATTGTGTTGAAGTTTGCAGGCTCCGACAAATCCGGGTAGTCCTCAAGGAGTTCCGCAAACATATCCAGGCAACGTTTTTCAAGTTCTTCATACTTCACAAGACTCTCTGAGTTCGAAAACTCCGTTGCTGCCTTTTCCGCCGAGGAAATAGCAGAGAGTTTTTGGAGTGCAGCTTTGACAGTCGCTTCGAGGAGGAACTCGTACATTTCCGGTCCGATTACGTGTCTTTCCTCCTTCATATCCCGGAAAACAGACCATACCTCTTCATACCGTCCGGATACGTCGAGAGCCTCCAAGACAATGGCGTAAACTTGCGGCGGAGTTTGTGACGGATTGATGCGCATCCTGTTTCGAAGTTTAATCTCTTGTTGCTGTTGTTTTGATCGTTTTTGTGGTTGTGAGTTTTCTTTTGCGGCGCCTTCCTTCGCACCCCGTGTCCGATTTTGCTCTTCAGCGATCGCTTTGCGACTTGCAGCCACGTTTTTCATATGAGCGTATAGTTGCAGAACGAAGGACGCGTCCTCTGCGGATAAGTTCGCCTCGGGGTTGCTGCTCGGAATGGCCATTATGAATTGGCGGTACGTAGCCAGTGAAGCATACTGACCCCCGGTTTCGGGATTCAACAACATGGACTCTATTGATGATGGCGATTCTGGGGCCGTTTCCGCGTCTGTCGTCGGCAACGCACCATCTTCCTTCTTTTCTCCTTTGATTGGTGCACTCTGCACTGCAGGTTTGTGTTTCGTAACTAACCCAACGCCATCAATCAATGCGTGGTACGCTTGCTTCGCCTTGTCAACCGCTCCAGCCGCCAAATACCCTCTGATACCCGTGTCTCGAGCCGTGAACCAAATATACTTGCTGTCCCTTGGGTTTCCGTTTGACGCATACTCCTGGCACCTTACCATCGCATCCTCCACTCTCTTGCGTACTTCCTGCGCACCCTTCTTGCTTCGACCTGCCGCCTCGATCAAAGCTCCCACAGCCTCCGCGCTCGGGTGGATACCAAATTCAGAATACAGATTTCGTTCCAAATTGGCAGCACCGACGTAATCGAACTGTTTGCAGAGCCCAATGATTTCATACGACACCGTGGCACGATGTTTGAAACGAGCCTGATAAGACATATGCCGTGCAAGGCGAGGTACATCAACACCTGCCTCACGCAAAGCTTTCGACCACTCGACTCGACCTTCTTCGTCCTTGATCCAAGCGAAGCGCTTTTCAACGTGGTTGTACGTGTCAATTGTTGGTTTGACACCGTGACTGTCGATCATGTCCCTCAAGGCAGTCATCACATTGCGACGGATGTGCGGTCGGTATGAATTTTGAGATGATGGCGACTGGGGAACAACAAAGAAGGCATCGAAGATGACGTGGAACTGATTCAAGTTGAACGGCAAAGGAGAAGTTTGTTGTTGGGTTGACGGCGTGGTAACCTTTGTGTTCTGCGGGAGCGTTGCGAGGTACGCACGGGAAATCAGCTTGCGGACTTCGTCTCCGGGGTCGATTCCAAGATCTACCATCACTTCGTATTGCAGATCGAGGGCAGTGATCAACCTTTTCCTGTCCACAGTTTCGGGGTTGTCGAGAAGGTTCTTGATGACGGTTACATGCAATCCCGCCCAATCGCGCCGCACTACGTCTGTATTGTGTTTCATCGTCTTGGACAGAGCAAACCGATACATGTCCACGGCCTTTTCAAGCATTTGGGATTGATCCGCTCTCCCGGTCGCTTGGCCTATAGATTGATCAGAAGCTGCCGCATCCGATGCCTGATCAGTGGACTTGCTGCGAGACATGAACCCAGTGACGATTGCCTTCGTCAAACCTAATTCCACACCGACCGATGGGCCCAAGGAACACAAATCCCGCACCACATCGAAAGCCTGGTCATAATCGCGGTTGAACACGCATAGCCAAGCAAAGGAAGCGAGATATCGGGGTCCGACGAGCTCGAAGTCCAGGTGTCGGTACATTTTCGAGGCGGCGACGAAATCTTCGTGTTCGATGGCGCCTAGAAACATGATACGGTACGTCGTCAACTCTGGGCTGGGAAGGCGGACCTTGCGTGGACCCTTATTAGTTGCAGTGGCACTAGCGTCTTTAACACCATCCTCCGAGTCCTCCAAAGTCATCCAACCACGATGCATCCCCTCGAACACAGACATGGCGTTTTGGTAATCCTGTGCCTTCAGCAATCCGGTGAGCAAGAAGTCGTACGACGAGACCCCTGGTGGCCGTAGGCCATCTTTTCTCATGATCCAATGGAAGACCTCCATGGCGGAGAATAGTTTTCCAGCGCGGCAGTGTACCTCTGCCATAGCTTCGTAAGGTCTCATCCCAAAGCCAGGTTCCCCAAACCGCCAACGCTGTCGAAACTCTGCGAAGAGCTTTTGTGCTCCTTCGTAGTCTCCAGCCTGCATGTATGTCCGGATCGCATCGGAGTATACAAGTGCGGGGATTCTTCTCTGCGGCTGGGCCTGGGCTTGTTGTTGCAAATCAGGTTTATCTTCATGCGGGGTTTGCCTCGCCATAGGTCGCTTTATCCATTCGTCCATGATAGACCGCATCCGTTCCTTATCCCCAAGCAGGAACAAGCCGTGTGACATCGTCTGCAGCGTCCCCACCATGTGATTTGCTCTGCGGTGCGGTTTCCATGATTCCGTGAGGAGATCAAAAGCGGCGTCTACGTATGTTTTGCAACTTTCCTGATGTTGGGCCATCTCTTCTTGCACGTTCTGCATCTTGATTTCATAAGAGGTGTGTTGTGATAGGTAACCTTGCTTTATCAGCGTCTCCAACTTCTTCAGTTGATCGGCTTTGTTTCGTCCGAGAACGTACTCGATGTTGGCTATTAAAATCGATTACGGATCCGTTGTGAGCCCCCGTATGCACTTTCCCTCATGGCACCGATCATACGCATAAACCAAAACGAATTACGTGGAATAAGTACCTTGTTTGACTAACACAGAAACCAAGATATTGACTGTCTCCGAATTCCAGATCAACAGTTCATCCTGCAAAATCGCCCCAGCCAACCGCTTTGCGGGTGCTGCCGTGTCTCTATGAGCACCCTTCTCCTTATGTGTGCACAAAACCCGTAGATAGTGGTTGAAAACCCTTGTGTTTATGGTGGAGATATCCGGATTTTTCACCTCCATCGCCGCAACAAGGAGACCGACTAACTTCCTCGCTGCCTCTGCGGTTTGGACATCCTCCAAAAGTCTGTTGAGCTTGTTGTCGTCGTTTCTTTCGCTGCTTGGAGACTTCCTTTTGCGCTGCTGCTGTTTGACTGCGGGGGGAGTCTCGCCATCGCCGAGCTTTTCCATTGGAGGCCGTCGGTATTCACGGGGGGGAAGGGAATTTTCTTCGGGTGCGATTGCGTCGGACATGGACACGACTGAAGAAGCACTGTTAGTGACAAAAGATCTCCGTCCAACGCCAGACAACAGCGCCGAGTACGTCAATGGCTTAGAGAGAATGGTCGACAAGGGCGTCTCGAGAACTTGATCGTGCACTGAAGCATGGGACCCACACGAACAGAGTTGCCGCTGCGAAGACGTCGGCAAAGATCGTGGCCCGAACATGCAGCCGTGAAGAGCTGAAACGTGTGTGATGGTTTCGGCGGTGGTTATCCGGGCGGGTTGCGATAGTAATGGCCGCCGCGGCCACGCGGAAACGTTTGCGGCTGCTGCTACTCTGAGTCGCAGCATAGTTTTTGAAACGTCAAAAAATCAAAGGTAGTGCAACAAATCCAAATTCACGAACCGCAAAGAGCGGCCAAAACCAACTCCGTCAGAACACTCACCACCGCCGAAGTAACTCCGACACCTCAAAAGCGACGACATCCAAAAAAGGCGTCCATTATTAAGTGGTTCAATAGCTAGGATTGCAAAGACATAGGCATCAAAGCGTGGAGGGACGACACCAAGCGGCGTACTCCGTCGTCCCCCATCTCATCAAACACTCCCACCCAACACCGCCTCTACTCTAATGTCCGGCTCACAAGAACGGCTACCTTTCCGGACTTTAGTCTCACCACCCACCCGTGCATATAGCCCCGAACGACCTTCAAGTGAGTTGGCCACAAAACGTGCGTTTTCGTCGACTGGGGAAGGAAACGCCTTGTTTAGTGTGGGAAGTGTTGGGGGAGTCGTGAATGCAGGAGGGAGTGGAACTGTAGCAGTCACCTCCGAAGGCCCTACAGTAACCGTAAGAAAAAGTGTGACCCCGACTCTCCAGGAGAGCCCAGATAGACCCGTACCCTCCTCACCTCCACCAGGCTCCTCACCTCCAAGATCAGATCCCTACCATGGGTCGACCACGGCGGCCAGTGAAACACGAAAGACCACAACTCCTTCCTCGTCGTTATCGCACACTCCCAACAACCGATCCTCTTCTTCATCTGATACAACCTCATCCACTCCCGGCAACTTTACTGGACTTTCGTGGGGTATAACCACAGGCAAGACCCTTCTATCGCGGTTAGGTTCTCAAGCTATGGGGGGCATGTCCAAAGTATCCGCCTGGGCTATGTCCACTGTGATGGACGCTCCAACAGACGGGTCATCAACGCGCTCAAAGGGATCTCCGCCGCATAGACCCTCCGCTCAAGAGCTTTTTGCCACAGATCGTTCATCCGGTTCTATCAACGAGTCAGACCCCGATAGACTAAAACCTCAGACGCACCGCCGCCGCCACGAACATGTTGAAGTACCTCCAGCGCAAGCAATTAAACTAACTGAGCGAGAGGGCGACACACCTGCGTATTTGACAGAGATTATTGCTGAACAGGTTAATTACTTGTTTGTGTTGTGGAGGTCTCTGGTCTTGTTCCTGGGCGTCTTGTTGGAGACTTTGATGGCCGAAGTTTCGGCAGCTGTAGAAGGATGCTAAAACGGGTATCTTTCGCCTAATTTTCAATTGATTCAGTTGAGACCGCATCTGCCCCCGCTACTACGCGAAGCGAACGAATGGCGCCTAGTCTATAGGTATGTCACAACGTATCATTTTTCAAATCCCGAATGTCATCACCAGCATGCGTTAAAGATCTACCTCGAACAATGCAAACAGCATGGACCAACACGGCATTAGTTCGGCCACACTCTTCTCCCGGGCCGAAAATGTTGGGCCCACGGTACTCGTCGTGAAGGACGAACATGGTACGCTTTTCGGAGCGTTTTTTAGCGATTCCCTGGAGAGGAGACGGGGATTCTATGGAAATGGGTCGTGGTAAGGAAGCGTCCCTGAAGTTTTGTTTCGGCCCATGGTATTGAATATGTTCCCTAAACATCTTCTTTCCTCTCTATGATACGGTAAATTAGTTTCCTCTGGACAGCCAAGAGACCCAATTCATCCGAACCCAACCAGAAGGTAGATGAGAAGCCAAAAATCACCGTACACCACTCGACTGGGAAAAACGAGTACTATATACTTACCGAAGAAGGAGGGAATATCGCGTTGGGTGGAGGGTAAGGAATTTGTGCCGAATGAAAGTGGTATCTACTTTTGCCTTCCCTGACATTTCCTAACAAAGCTCTCGCGTCCTTTCTTCTCCTCCTTGCTACGCTCTCTCATTTGTCGGCTCATCGTCCTGATCAACCACCGAAACAAAAACCAATAAACCACAAAAAAAAAACCCAACCACAGAACGGGTCGATTTGGTCTCTGGCTTGACGAAGGTTTCAACCACGGCCATTCCGATAAATGCCAAACCTTCGAAAACGAATCCCTCTCAGCGACGGATAATTTTCAACCGCTTGGTGCCGAGCTATGGGCGTTCCGGATTTGAGTTCGGAAGTTTTAAAACTTTAATGTAGATTTAGCTATGTATATATGATGCGCGAGTATCGTGAATGTGGCCTTGAAGGCTCGATTTTCCACGGTGGAGGCGACGAGAATCACGACGAATCGGACCAGCTCTGCCTGGAAATGGGAGCACGGCAACATTGCATAAGGTATCTGTGCCGCGAAGTGGTCCTTGCCTTCTACATATAAAGGAGTATATAGTATACTATACATCGATACTCAACAAGAGGCGCTTAGATGTACATAAACCGAAGATGGCCGCCGATCAAGAAAGTTGATGTGATGTGGACCTTTCTCTGTTTGTTAAACAACTATTTTACAGGGCTGTAAACATGAAGAGCGAGTTTGGGGAGTCGGCGTGATGGAGGTCGACGGTCAGTCAATTATATGGTGCACGATCGCAGACACATCGCAGGTTTTTCCCTCAAGAAACCCTAACAGATCATATTTTCAGAACCACATCACCGTTTTCTTTCTTTGCAAAGTTTTCCAAAAATGATTGTCATTCACAAATATATACAGAATTTCTTCTACCTTCAAAGGCGCAAACCCAACATCGCAACGCCAAACAAAGCAAAAATCCAAACACATTCCCTTCCAAGATCCGAATGGAGACGCGTGCTTGCGCTGAAAGCACAATTCTCCTGTTCTTCCTTCTTTTCCGATCACGACCATACCCCGCGTACAGTCTCCCCCTCCCCTGCATCCCGCGTTCACTCTTCCAAAGCGCCAACCACATGCACATTCTCCGGCACAACCGCACTCACCACATCCGACAAAGTCACACTCCCCACAGGCTTCATACTCGGCCACTCAACAACCCAAACGCGATGCACACCTCCCTTCGTCACCATCCCCATCACATCCCTCACCGTCGATGATTTGCACGTGACTAATGGTGGGGCAATCCTCTCCTCCTCCTTTTCTTTTTCGCGTTCTTCTTCCTCGCCAGCCTCGATCTTTTGTTGTTGTTGTGGTGGTGGTGGATGGGTTTCTTGAGGGGGTGGATGCACACGTCGAGTGGTAACGCGGAGGTAATCCATGATGGGGAGGTTGAGGAGTTCCATGTTGCTAGGTGCGGAGAGAAAGTCTGTTGCGGAGAGGGATGCAATGATTTTGCCTGTGTCGTCGACGATGGCGAGGCCCGAGACGCGTTCGATGTACATGCTTTCCAGATGCACATATGAACGTCGCGAAAGGAAAGAGAAGTCAGACGGGGTGAGTAATGAAAGAATAGGAAAGAAAAGAGCGAAAGAGTGGAAGTAGATGCTGGAGAAAAGAACTCACTTCTTGAAACACGTCAAGGCCGTGTGGTGTTTTGGTTGATGGTACGCAAACCTTCACCCGAAAAAGGGAAGAGAAAATGGTCAAGATCACGAGAAGTGCACAACATTTACAGAATCCAGATGTTATTCAACAGCGTCAACGCATCATACGCCAAAAACACACGTTCTCTTTTTGTATGATGTACTCACTTCATTTTCACACCCGACCAACGCGACTCGGGGAGGTGGATTGGCTGCGTTGGGTCTTGATCTGGTTTGAACTGGACGACCAAATTCATATGTGAACACCGAGTGTGCACCGTATATCTAAACACCTGAACGCTTTCCCCACCCAAAAAGAAAACGACAACAACAGGAGCGGGAGGAAGGGCCAGAGTATACAAACCTTCATAGCATGCTGCATAAGCGCCTCCGCCTTCATCTCGCAAATCGAACCCAGAACGTCACACCGCCGACTCAAAAACCCAACCACATCACCCTGACTCACAATCGTAACGTGCTCCTCCCACTCCTCTCCAACCCCTTCCGCCTCTTCCTCCCTTCCCTTCCCTTTACCCACCTC
>JADGJF010000563.1:0-17950 GCA_027596845.1 Quaeritorhiza haematococci | reverse complement strand
GGTGGAAAGGCACATGCGTAGGGAGTGGCCGGGGCGAAATGCTCGCAAGATGGTTTTCGTTTCAGGGCCGCAGGGATCTTGGGGCTATGGAAGATGCTTCTATTCTGTACGCACGGGATCTGTGAAGCTGAAGCCGTACATCTTTATCTCACACTCTAGACTTCACAAGACACGATGGTACCGGTGGAGAGTCGATCTATGGCGAGAAGTTTGAGGACGAAGACTTTTCCTTGAAACATGACACGCCTGGGTTGCTTTCCATGGCTAATGCAGGGGCGAACACTAATGGAAGGTAATAAGAGTTGAAAACCGTGTGGATAGTGGTATTTGCTTCGTTGCAGGAACATTCGCTTATCCATTTTCGTCTTGTGTCTTGCTGTCATGTTCGGACCACGTCGGCGATTCCCGATCTGTATTTGATACCCATCGATCAGTCAATTCTTCATTACTACCGTCCCCACACCGCACTTGAACGGCAAGCACGTGGTGTTCGGTCGGGTTGTGAAGGTATGTAGAAGACAGCTACATCTCGGATCTCCCAAGCTTGTCTTTGCGCTGCGCACTGGATAAATTGGCAGCATTGTTTATTTTGGTATTTTCCTCATCGCTGACACTCCATTCGCATCCACTTTGGACTATCACAGGGTATGAACATTGTCCGCCGCATTGAAAACATCGCCACAGGCGCCAACGACCGCCCCGTCGTTCCCGTCCTCATCGCATCCGCCGGTGAAATCCCCGAGGGCGCTGATGACGGTGTCCCCCCACCCGAAGATGGTGACCTCTACGCTGATTACCCCGAAGACCAACCCCTCGCCGAAGCCAAAGACGAAAACGACATTTCCAGTCAACCGCGTGAGTTCTCCAAGATTGCCACTGAGTGCAAAGCCATGGGGAACGAGTTGTTCAAGAAGGGGGAGTACGAGAAGGCTGTTGCGAAGTATGAGAAGGCTGTGAGGTACTCTGAGGCGGTGCATCCGTCTCCGGAAGATATTGATGAACTCGATGAGGCGGCCAAGAAGACATTGATCAGTGTGGTTGTGTCATCGTCGCTTAACGCTGCCATGGTATGTACGCGGTTGAGCCTGTGATCGACGTCGATATGTTTCCGACTGTCCATAAACACGTCTTTCTGACATCTTCTCATCCCTCCACCATCGCCCACAGTGCCACCTCAAAGTCTCCGCCTACCCCTCCGCCATCTCCACCGCCACCCGAGTCCTCGGCATCATCGACCGCATCCCCTCCAGCAAATATCCGACCCTCGCCCCCACAGATTCCGATAAGTGCAAGGCCCTCTTTCGGCGTGGACAGGCCCGGTCTAAGATGAACCAGTTCGATGATGCTTTGGTGGACTTGAACGAGGCATTGAAACTTGCACCAGAGGATAAGCTTATTCAGCGGGAGATTGCTGTTGTGAATAAGGTGCTGAAGGAGAGGAAAGAGAAGGAGAAGAAAATGTACCAGAAAATGTTTGGTTAAAGGGGGGAGCGGATGAATGTGCAGCGCATAATGCATACTATTCAATACCAAATAACATTTTGTTCAGAATTGTTTACATGTGTCAATCTACAGAATTACATAAAGACGACAAAAAACTCGAATGCGAATACACAGAAATCAAAGTTACAGAAAAGCCTATTCACAAAAAGAAAGAAGAAACTTGAACACATCCGAAGAATTCACAAAACACAAATACACAAAAAAATCACAAATGGTCAAAAACTATACACACAATCCAAACTCTACACGACAATCCGAACTCTTTAGCACGTGGAACCCACTGCTGCTGCAACATCGAGACAGAACCCCCTTACAATAGGTCAACCTTGATACCAGCCGAGCACGCTCCTTGCGCGGGGGTTAAGGCCGTAGGTGTGCCATCACGAGCGACACAGACATTCCAGCGGGCCAGATCCCGGTTAGTGACGGCGACTCCAGTGGGAATGGACATGGCTGTTCGAGTCGAGATGTGTATCGGATATAGAGAAAGGCGAAAAAATCAGTATGAGACAAATCCTTGCTCGGGCAAAACGCTTCGAAACCGGAAAGTATCTAAAGGGTTAGGGGTGGAGGAGATGAAACTTACGCATGGAGGGTTGTTTCTCGCGAAGAACACGGATGGACTTGATTTGGAATGGGAGTGAACGTTCGATGGCTTCAACGGCCATTGAGCCTTTGTTGCCTGAAAGATTCCCGAAAACGCGAAAGGGAAAACGGGGTGTATTGCGTTAGAAAAATCTCATTTGAGCGGGAAATGAAAACCCAGGAAGGCGCAAAAGACAAGACAGAAATCAGCTCACGGTATGGAAACTCACCCTGAATAGCGTAGTTGATGATAACATTCCAGTCACCAGGCTGGAAAAAGTATTCCTGAGAGACCCCCAAATTCTTCATCGAATGGCGACCAATGACTTGTTCGTCAACCGAGTAAACCAGGTCGAATCCGCTCCATGTGATTGCGAAGAGTTGGAAGCCCTTCCGGTCGACGAAACGGGCAGCGGTGTCACCGCCCAAGAGGCTGCGGCTGGAATGAGAAAGGAGCATGGCGGGGGGAAGCAGAGGTGAGTTTTCTGAAAGCAGGGATTCGAACGTGTTAACGCTAGCGCTGTCATTCAGTTTGAGAAAATATTGAAACTCACAAGGGTTGACCGTTGCTGTCGAAACCGGTAGCGAAGTGGGTCGCGCTGGAAACTTTTCCGTCATGCTTGATAGCTGCAAACGAAATGTCAAAGATTTTGGTCAGGCGCCGAAGCAGTGAATTCAGAGAAAGAAGGAAAACAAGGAACTGAAAAGGAAAGCCAAATATAGACGCCATTCCGATCACAACCCACCTTCAATGATATCAATCTCCCCACGATGCGGCCAGTCCACATAATGCATCGGGTTGGACGTCTTACTGAACGGCAACAATCACAAAGCCGGGAACGGCCATTCATGGACACTGTTAACCGGCTCTGGAATCCTCGCAACGATTTCCACGCGGGCTTGACGTCCATCCGCGAGAACAGGGTTGACACCAAACTTGGATCGCATCTTTGCACTCCACAAAAGACCGGGGGATTCGAAGTTGGGTCCGCAGCGGCGTGTTATCACCTCTGGTTGCACGTCTGCTGCTGCTTCGGTGCAGGATTTTCCGCCGAGCGCTGCGGTCTGGTCCCCTTTGGCGGCGATTGGCTTGATGGTAAGACCGTTTTGGGGGTCGATGTGGAACACTTCGCCTTCCCTGTCGACATCTGGGAAATAAAGAATTTGGAACGGATAGTACGTACTTTCAGAAGGCCACGCTCCAACAGACGCTCGAATTTCCAACGAATAAGTAGAGATAGAATCCACAACACTCATAGGACGATTTGTGATATACTTACAACATTGCGCTTCACCGTTACCACCACCCCAGCAATCGTTGGCGACAATCCTGCCAAGAAAATGGACATTTCAATTAACCTACGAGAAAGAGCGGAAATTGGGATCCGCAAAGTGCGCACAAAGTGCGTAAAGAAAAATCAAACATCCCCAATCCATCAAATCACGCATTGTCTATGAAATTACCAGTTGTTGCGGTTCAGAGTAGTACCCTGGAACCTTTCCTCGAACTCTACGTCGTAAAACTTGTCAGATTCCATCGGGTTGGTGTAGTTGGCAGCAGCCACTCCGTTGGCAAGCATGATCAACGAGGCAAGAGTGTACTTCATATTGATAGTTTATGATGCAATATACGATAGCTTTGTATGGCTTTTTTTTCGGACTTTGTATCTGATTTGGGTGAGATGCTTTGAAAGGTGTATGTACGGTCCCTTTTTATACCCGCGAGCACGTTCACTTTCCGCCAGAACCCCCCACGGATGGTTGAGGAGGCATGATCCTCCACATCGTCTCATACGCGGAGAAAGAGATTCACACAACAACCGTAACATAAGGTTCTTTCCCGCTCCTTGCCGCTTCTCAACGAGTTTCTTTTCCATATGCCATTTTGCTCGACTATTCCTCACCCAAGAGCGGGGTTTGAAAGTTTGAACCCTGAAGCACTCCGCACGGAGAATCTGGGTAAAACCAAGGTAGAACCGTTGCAATAAGCTCTTACAACTTCGTTTTCGTCTTCAATAAGCCGCGGGTGAATCCTAAACCGACGAGAGGAACGTAAAAGGAGGTCTCCTTGGGTCTCCGCTTGCAATGGCAAACCTACTTCCTGCCATGGCGACCTGCATGGCACCAAGGGTGGGGACTAAGGGCAGGCTTGGCAAGACCAAAAAGGCCAAGTCCTCTGCCAAGGGTCAAGCCACTAGAAGGTGGCTTTTTCGAAGTGCTTCAAACTCCTCTCCCCACAGCTCCGCGGCGGTCTGCTCGACGGCTCCACAGCATGCTTCCTTTCGCTCTCAACGCGAACCGAAACGCAAGATCCAAACCTTGTCGGTTTGCCTGACTCTAAGTTCTCATAGTGTAAGCTTGGGAGTCACTACATCTTCGGAATGAGAAACCAATCTCGACATCTGATTCTCAATAACGTTGACCAACTGGTATTCGTGCACCGTTCTGAATGAAGACTTGAATAGAAGAAGTGATGCACGAAGTAACAACCGTTTTTTTGATGATATTCATGAAAACACTTCAGACTTCTGTTGCTATTTGCATTCGTACTAAATACTGCCAGAAACACTTTAAAACACAAGAAAACTACGTGTACTATGACTACAAGCCTGGGCGAGCACCAGCGGGATAAAGGAGACGCGTTCTCACCGTCCATTCTCATTTGAGTCGGAAAGGGAGACAAACCTCAGCGTCCAAACAAGGTGAAATCGCCGTTGGCAAGCCGAAAAGCAAAACTTATAACTACATTAATCTTCACCACAATGTACAGATCCACGCAAAACCCCTTACAATAGGTCAACCTTGACACCAGCAGAGCACCTTCCCTGCGCAGGGGTCAAGGCGATAGGTGTTCCGTTGCGAGCGACACAGGCGTTCCAACGGTTCAAATCCCGGTTGTTGATCGTGGTTCTGGGGGGAATCGACATGGCTGTCGTGGGATACGCATGGTATGAGGACGGAGGGGCGGAAAAATCGAGGTTAGAATTTACTTTGAATCACTCATCACTCTCAAACACGCCCCCAAAACACTCGAAACCATGATTGGGTGAGAAGATGAAACTTACTCATGGAGGGGGTCTTCTCGCGGAGAACACGAATGGACTTGATTTGGAATGGAGTTGAGCGCTCGATGGCTTCAACGGCCAATGGGCCTTTGCCATCTGAAAGATTGCAGAAGGGAAAAAGGTGGTGAATCATGTTTGCTGAGCTCATCCCAGTTGAAATGGCAAGAGAACTGTACTTTCGGCGGGACAAAGAAAGGCTAGGAGATCCAAAACCGAATCTTGTTCTACTCACTTTGAATAGCGTAGTTGATGATGACATTCCAGTCACCCGGCTGGAAAAAGAATTGCTGAGAGATACCCAAGTCCTTCATCGAATGACGACCAATGACTTGCTCGTCGACCGAGTAAACAAGGTCGAATCCGCTCCATGTGATTGCGAAGAGTTGGAAGCCCTTCCGGTCGACGAAACGGGCAGCGGTGTCACCGCCCAAGAGGCTGCGGCTGGAATGAGAAGTTCAAGGTGGAAAGGGGTAAGGATTAGAATATGGAAGAATTCGGGAAGAAATTCAAAGTCTTTTTCAGTGAGAAAGTGATTAGACGCGGGATTAGACTAACACTGGTCGATTGTTTGCGTCGAGACTGACAGCGAAGTGAGTAGCGCTGGAAACTTGTCCATCATGCTTGATAGCTGCAAAGGAAATGTCAAAGATATTGGGTCAGGCGCCGAACGTGTATTTTCATAAAGAAAGCAAGAAAGGAAGGAACTGAAAAGAAAAGAAAAGCAAAACATGGACGCCATTTGATCACAACCCACCTTCAATGATATCAATCTCCCCACGAAGCGGCCAGTCAGAATATTGCATCGGATTAGAAGTCCTGCTAAACGGCAACAACCACAACGCCGGGAACGGCCATTCATGGACACTGTTAACCGGCTCTGGAATCCTCGCAACGATTTCCACACGGGCTTGACGTCCATCCGCCAGAACAGGGCTGACGCCAAATTTAGATCGCAGCTTGGCGCTCCACAAAAGGCCAGGGGATTCGAAGTTGGGTCCGCATCGCGGTGCTATCACCTCCGGTGGCAGGTCTGCTGCCGCTTCTGTGCAAGGTTTTCCGCCCAATGCCGCGGTGCCGTCTCCTTGGGCGACGATGGGCTTGATGGTGAGACCGTCTTGGGGGTCGATGCGGAAAGTTTCGCCTTCCCTGTCGACATCTGAGGATTGAATGAATGGGGTTATCAAGCGTGTGCATTCAGAAAGTGATGCTCCGATCCCCCAAAATAGTTCGTATCCCTAACACACCAAGGAAAATCCGTGATGTACTTACAGCACTGAGCTTCGAAGTTACCACCACCCCAACAGTCGTTGGCGACAATCCTGTAACAAGATGCACATTTCAATCAGTCTGCAGGGTCGTAAAGAGAGCATATACAGCAATGATGTTGAATAACAACACCTGTATCCATTAAAGATCAAATCACGCATTGTCCACGAACTTACCAGTTGGCACGGTTCAGAGTAGTGCCCTGGAACCTTTCCTCGAACTCGACGTTGTAGAACTGGTCAGACTCCAACGGACTGGTGAAAGTGGCAGCAGCCACACAATTGGCAAGCGCAATCAACGAGGCAAGAGTGTATTTCATATTGATGCTTTCTACTGTATGCGGGATCTTGGTATTTTTCTTTGTAGCGTCTGAATCTATTCGGGATCTGAAAAAACAATCCTCTTTGATCCCGTTTTTATACTTGTGAGAACCGAGAAGCACTGACATCCCGCTGGCGGTGACCGCTCACCCCAAGGTACCCGCGATCTCTTCGTTGTTTCATGTTCTACGCACAGACGCAGGTACAGAGCGAGAGAGGTAGCATCATCACATCAATGCCGCTATGCAATAGCTCTGCAGCCCATACGCCAATTTGCCCGTCACCACTAACCGGTCCTCACCCTCAAGCGGTGTGCAAGTGTTGACCCATTCGCAGGCCATTCCGCAGGGTGAAACTCGGCAAAACACCTCATTGTAACATAAAAAAATGAACGCATGCAACTACGTCTGCAATGGTGTTTACGTCTGTACGTAATCGGGCTGCGTCGAATCGTTCATCGACGAAGAGAAACGAAGAGGATCCACATGATTGTCAGAAAGAAAGGCGTTGGGAGAAGTCCGTCTCTGTGCGACCAGATGTCCCACCAGTGTTCAAATCCTGACTGGTGTCAAAGTTGACTGAAGCCATTTTAAGTTATGGAGAATTTGAGCAAGCACGGCCATGGCGTCTGCTCGTGAGATCTGTCACGAAACTCACAGGAATCTAAGTGGATGATGGAAGGAAAACCATGCCGCAAAACTCTATCACCTCATGAAAGTGCAAATGAAGTCATGGTGTACCTCTAGCCGAGTCTGCTATTTGAGATCGCCCACACAAAACAACATTCTTGCAACGGCTGCATTTCAATGTTTCCGACGAAAAGAGATGAAGGATGGATTTAAGAGCCGAAAACATGCAATTTTTTATGAAATACAGTAATGAGTCTCGGGTGGCTGCTAGATCGAATATGTCTTGCAATCTGGAAACTGGCACAAAGTCACCAGAGAAAAGACGAAGGTTTTCATGGTGCTTGCAGTTGCTTTACAACGCTCTCAATACGTGACGTTTCGTTTATTCTTTACACTTTCCCAGAAACACTGATTTCAGACTTCTTTACTTGTTCCTCTACATCTATGTACACAGAGGCCAGGTTTTCGTACAAACTCAAGAAATTTGATCGCCAAGATGTAGCGTGCTATTCTACAGAAGTTCGACTTTGTTGAATGCAACAGGACATGTCCCCTCAGGAGGAGTCAAAGAGACGGCTTGACCGCTTCTTTCGACACAAACGCTCCAGCGGGTGTCATCCCGGAGGTTGACGCCGTCCCCTTGGTTTGGCAGCGCTGATGTGAATGGGTTGATGCATGTGCGGTCAGAACGAGTCGTCATTCGAAATGAGAATCTCGAAGTGGACGAAGAAAGAAGGGAAAAGGAAAAAAAAGGAAATCTGGGACTTACGTGGAAGGGAGGCGGTTTTCTCTCGCAGGAAACGAACGGATTTGACTTCGAGTGGTGTAGATTGAGCAAGTTGCGCGAGTGCATTTTGCCCTTGGTCTCCTGTAGATCAGATATGAGAAAAATGTTGAAGGTGAGGACGCCAAGAGCCATGAAGTCTGTGAAGCTGATTCTTCGGCGCAAAGCAAGAAACGAATATGCAGGATTGGGATGTCAACATGTGGGGAGGTACTTACGTTGAATAGCGTAGTTTAAAATCACCTGCCATTCCCCGGGCTGGAAAAAGAATCCCTGCACAGAACCCAAATCCTGAATATTGTGTCGGCCAGTTTCCTGGTCGTCAATAGAGTACACGATGTCGAATCCGCTCCATGTGACGGCGTAAACGTGGCGGTCTCCTCGATTGAGACGCGTCACAATTCTCCCGGAGCCTCCAGTTCCCCCCAACAAGTTGTGACTGGAACATGGCCGAAAAGGTTGACGAGAGATGAAGGTTTGTCAGTTAACGTTCGATGAGTGGCTTGATGCCAAGACAACAGAATTACGGAGCGAAGGTGCAACAACGATGTAACTTACATTCCCTCTTTGTTGCGGAAATGGGTCGCGCTGGAAATCAAGCCACTGTTCTCGATGCCTGTAAAATGGAAAATTCTCTGATGTCAACGCTGCTGCATTGATATCGCGATCGGTTGAATCCAAGAGACTTCGCAAGATAGGACGAATCTCTCACCTTCTGCAATGTCAATCTCGCCACGACCGGGCCAGTCATTCGCGTTCAACGGATTCGACGAATTGCTGAACGGCAGCATCCACAAAGCTGGGAACGGCCAACTATGGTCACCAGTCGCGACATCGGGCATAATTGCGTCAATTTCCACACGACCTTGACGTCCATCGGGCAGCATAGGGCTGATGCCGACCTTAGACCGGAGTTTGGCGCTCCACAAGAGACCGGGAGATTCGAAGTTAGGCCCGCAGCGGACTGCTTGGACCTCTGGAGGCAAGTCTGTCGCTGCTTCAGTGCAAGGTTTGCCGTTCAACGCGTCGGCTTGGGAGGTGCCGTTGGCTGAGAGTGCCTGGATCGTCAAACCATTGTTGACGCGGAAAGTCAAGCCTTCTTGGTCGATATCTATACAGGGCGAACAAAAGACATGCATGATCAAACACAACGTCCCGACTTGAAGAAATGAGCGATGGTCTGTACTTACAGCACTGGGCTTCGCGGTTTCCACCACCCCAACAGTCATGCGCCACAAACCTGCATGGAGGAAAAGGAGGTTTAAGGAGGAGTCAATTAGCTAAAGCGTTTTCATCTGATGCGAGAAGTCAACACGGGGTTCAAAAATGCGGATCTGAATCGATGTGCAATGAGTTGATGTATAAATACCATCTGTCACGGTTCAGCGCATTGCCTTCAAAGGTTTCCTCGAACTCTACATCGTAAAACTGAGCGTCTTGAGAAGGTGGAGTCCAGGTAGCGGCCGCTGCCCCGGTGGCGAAAGCACATGCGGAGATAAGAAGGTACTTCATGGTGGGATTGTGTTGATTCTTTGTTGCTTATTCGACGGCTTTCTTCTCTCTGATGAAAAGAGACGAGGCCGTTTTTCTTTCCCCAGTATTTGTATCAATTTCGGATCCATATGTGATGGGAATGCATCAGTCAGTAGCGGTATGGTTCCTCTGTTGTTTCGAACTGATCGCTGTTTCACCAAAGTTCCGTATTTTTTCAGCGGGAAAGAATCTAGTATCAGCCCAAGATCAAGCCGGTACTAGATTCTATTATCCGCGAGGGTGGGCCTGTCTCGGCTGGTGCTGCGGCTGGCGACGCATGTCACATAACGCAAAATGCCGCACTCCGTGGAGCATTTGAAACAACAAAGAGAACGGTCGGTCTTCTATCAGGCAATGCTTCAACGTCGCCTCCCTCACCTCAACTCTTGCGTCGTCACATGGCGTTTTCCGAAAAATCGCCTGCGGACCTCAACGTCATCTCTTCATGCACTTGCTCAAGTCATCACTGTATGAAGCCGAAAAGGCGGCAATTGATCAGTACCGGTAAACGCAAGATTCGAAACCGGTGTTGTCCTACCAGCGGCGCTTTTCGGTCTGAATGACATGAATGACAGGTGTCTGAGAAGTGGGCGCGGTCAGCCCACCAAAAAGTGCGAAAAATTGGTACACAGCGGGAAATGCAAGGAGTTCACCCTGGGGTCCACTTCACAGACTAGTATAGGTCGGAGTCTGGGTCGGAGTTCCAAATCGAAATTACAGCAGAGAACTCCGTATGACCTTCAATTTGGTCTTGGAGTTTGAATTTTCGCGCACCGCCAAGAGCAAAGGAAAACAAAAGCAAGTTCACAGCCACGCACGTTGACCTGCGGTTTCGTCAACGGCCACCCTCAATTTTCATGGTCTTTTCATGCAAGCTGGGTTTTTTGATATATTTTGGTTGTTGAGGACCTGGTTGAGGACCACAGAGCAAAATATACCGAAATCCACACTACTAGAGCCATTTTTCACTTGGTTAATTTTTTTTGTATGTAAAGGTTCCCTTGCGAACGAGAGGACGAAATGGCGAAGTAGTTAGGTCAAACCCAGTTTGTCCAAAATACCGCAACTATCCAGCGATGAAAGTGCATGGACATGTCCTTTATGTATCTACGTCCGCTGCCGGGCAGACACCTCCGAGCGACGAACCGGTGAAGTCAAAGAAAGCCAACACAATCAGGAGCGAAGGAGGGAAAAGATGGACTTACGGAGACTACAAACCGACCGGGGGATGACCATGATCGCCGCCGTTCTGTTTTCTTTGCTTCTCTGTTTCTCTGGATTTGCAGATGCCATCAACAGTCAATCTTTGAAAAATGTAGAGCCTATCGAGAATCTGGCCTTCGTAAAGTAAGTTCCCACTTGCAGAAAGGAGACTGTGTGTTTGGGCGGAATGTTTTGCATCTACATACGATCTAATCTGAGACACTAATCGAATTATTTCCAAAAGTCCCTTTCTTCATGAACAGCAGCAGAAGCTGGTGGCTCGAACAGACTTCACCCAATCAGACTTTGTTAAGCCGGATTTCGTCGCTTTTGGGCATGGAGTCGCGTCGGGAGATCCGACGGAGGATGCCGTGATGTATGTAGCCCTTCCGCGCTTGGAACAATTCGTTGCTTTGATCGTGATTGACTGATTTTCATGATGGCCTGAACTCAACCAGCCTCTGGACCAAGGTCACCATCTACCCACGTCCTCGGGGTCCCCAGCTGAGACTTCATGTTTTCGTTGAAGTGAGCCGCGAACCAGAGTTCACACCCAGCAACATCATATTCACCCGAGTCACTTTGACGTCTGCCTTGGTTGATTGGACAGTCAAAGTAGATGTCCGGCGAAACCTTCTCCCCAAGACCACGTATTACTACCGATTTTCCGTTATAGAGCCGCGGCCGACGTCGACATCTCGTCAGCAACAACAACAACAACAGCAGCAGCAGCAGCAAGAAGATGGTCCTCTACGATTCATTTACTCTGTTGTGGGTGCAACGAAAACGTTGCCAACACCTGATGACGATTTGGAAAGATATCAGTTGGCTGTTGTCAGTTGTGCGCATTACGCCGCAGGATACTTCAACGTGTATAGAAATGTTGCTCTACGAGGGGATGTTGATGTCGTCGTGCACCTGGGAGATTACATTTACGAGGTAATAGGGCGAAACAAATTCCCTTGTACATTTTCTGTATTTCGGCATGAGAAAGACAGGATACCCAACATTCATTGACGTTCGATGATTTTCAGAACCCAAACCACCATTACAGAGGTGAGGTTCGCGAATTTGAGCCCGCCCATGAACTCGTGGGTCTGGAAGATTACAGGTATGCTGCGGGATGGGGAAAAGAATGTGATTACTCTGTCTTTCAAGTTATGTTCTAGATATCTCTTCAACTCGCAACCATCCCCCTTCTCATTTTCTCAAATCACCAGAACCCGCCACGCCCAATACAAAACCGACCCAGACCTCCAGCTTCTGCACCAAATGAAGCCCATGATCGCCATCTGGGATGACCACGAATTCGCCGATAACGCATGGAAAGATGGCTCTCGCAACCATCAGCCCGAACTGGAAGGTCGCTGGGCTGACCGTAAGGCCGCCGCCATCGAAGCTTACTTCGAGTATATGCCAATTCGTCCGTCTGCGTCACGGAAGATATACAGAGATTTTCAGTTTGGGAAGCTTTTTGATTTAATTTTGGTGAGTTGAGAGCTGTAGCCCACCGCGCTAGTATTCGTGTGTTTGAAGAATGCCTTTTTGAATGTGCACTCATCATTACCACACCACACACAATTTATGACCTGACCAGCTTGACACGAGGATTGCTGGGCGGGATGAAACGGATATCCGCGACGCACGAATGAATGAGGACGAGCGATCGGTAAGTCATAGACAGGAGTTCCTTGAAGTTTGTGGAGAGGGGCTGAAAGTGATAAAGAAAGAAAAAGTCGGCGTGGTTTGGGGAGCAACTTGATTATACACTTCTGACTCTTCATTCGACATTTTCCTGTTTTGCGTTTCGTTTCTCCATTGGCAGATCCTCGGACAGTCTCAAGAGTTGTGGCTCTACCAGACGATCCTCAACTCAAAGGGTCGAGGAGCCCACTGGCGCATTTTGGGAAATCAGGTCATTTTCGCACCAACCCGTCCATTCAACATTCCCGGTGGATCCACAATCAACCCCGATTCATGGGAGGGGTACCCAAAGAGCCGCCAGCGCGTTCTAGACACCATTAAATACAATGACGTGGACAATGTTGTCATTGTGACTGGTGACTTCCATTCGTCGTGGGTTTTTGACGTCCCGGAGAATCCAGCTGATACCAAGACCTACAATAAGAAGACGGGTGAGGGCAGTCTTGCAGTTGAGTTTGCGATTACGAGTGTTACGACGCCGTCGGAGTTTGAGAACCAAGTTATTCGACTACCTTCGATTCTCGTAAGTTTCCTTTTCCTTCGCGTTTCTCTCCACATTCGATTTAGATATTCCTAAACCACCTTCTTGATCAACTTTTTTTCTCAACAAACCGAACAGGCCAAAACCGCGGCTAAATGGTCTCTCCCCAACCTGAGATGGACCGACGTCAAAAGAAAGGGCTATATGGTCCTCACCATCACGAAAGAGGAAACCGAAGCGCAGTTCTGGTTTGTCAACACAGTCAAACAGCGTGATACTCGCGAAACCCTTGCGCACACGGCCAGGACTCGAAGTGGGGAAAATCGGGTGGCAAGATCGTGAGGGACCTGTACGACTTACTCCACAACAGATTTCGGGCGTTCAGATTAGAGCTCTAACTTATTCGTTTTCCGTCGTCGACATCGAAAGGAGGCTTTCCTCTGTTAATGTGACAGTTTTGTGTTTGCCTAAACGGGAACCTGTCTGTTTTCTGATTCCAAATAGATTTTCCGTTTTTTACATACAGATTACTTTTACATTTTGTCATCTTCTCTACAAAGGAGAAACAAAAAGCACCGAGAAAATAAAAACATTAAGACATTCAAATAAAACCACCAATGTGCCCGTGATGAATTCGCCGCAGACCTAACCACTGTGACAACGGAACTATTGATTGCGAATTTTTGACCACGCTTGTTCGCAAACGCGCCAGTGATGCCCATCAGCCCCCCCTCCCCCCAGAGAGCAATTGCAAAAAAGGAAGGTCGGAAACATCTGAATCGGCGGGGGAAAAAACCCGTCAGAATGGCGGCCAAAGTGTGATTGAATCATAATGAAAAGAACTGGAAAAGCAACGCTGACCGAAAGCATATATTTTTTCCACCAAACCAGGCCTTGCCCCCTTTCACGACAGCAAAAGAGGGGCCAAAGCATCTTCAACTTCAACTGGTAGGGAACCACGAAAGTGTGTTTGAATATTACACGAAAGGAGCTGGAAATGCAAGACAGGACCAAGAAAGCATACCTTTTGGTCCCACCAAGAGCGCTCGCGACTCCTATAATGATGAGGATATGTATCATGTGTCAGGAAATCCTTTGGGTATGGTTGTTCGGAGCCGGTTGCTTTGACAGTGAGTCGAACGTATTTACGGTAATAAAGGCCACACCCAAAATGTCCAAATATCCAACCTTGTTTGAAACTCCGACTGAGTTACGCTGTGTCACAAATTCCAACACAGCAAAAACACCAAATCCACACACCATTATGACTTCTTGAGTTCAGCATGTAGCTCTTCATAGCCTCGAATAACGCGTCCATTGACGATGCGCATTTATAAACGGTGGGAGCAGAGTTTCCCAACCTCAATCCAGACTTCAACTATCGAATTCGAAGGAGATCCAACATAAATGTCACTTTTGAACATCGTCTTTCTGGTCGCCCTGGTCTCAGGGGCGGCAGCGCAGTCCCCGAACGATGTCTCGGTCTCTGAGTTCGTGGAGTTCGGCAGTAATCTGACTTTTGGTACGTACCATTGGCCAGCGCATCAGGCGCCTTATATCATCAGCCATCGCCACAGCAAGCAGCAGTGTGCAAGATCTCTGACATGTTCCCATTCACGCTGCCCTCTGTCCGCCACCAGCATGCAACAAACTCACCGAAAAATGCCAGCAACTCTGCGATGGCAGCAAATATGCCGGATCCAAAATCACCGCCCCTTGTTCCTTTTCCAACACCGAGCCCGTCTTCGGATGTGTCTGCGGGAAGATGGTTTTCCCGGTCTCCTGGACTTGCTGCCTAAATGCAACCCTCACACCGGAGGAAGCTGCCAAGAACGCTAAGTCGAGTGAAGGGGTTGGAAGTGCACCTCCACCTGAATCAAGTCTGCTGGGCCCCACTCAAGCAAATTGCTATCTGTCCGGAGGGACAAGAAAAGTGTGTGCGGCTAGTGTAAGTGCGTCGAAAGCTGTACCAATGAAGGAGTCTTCAGCTGCTGCGGGAGGTGGGAAGAGAATCCACAAGTTTGGAGGTTTGGTTCTGTCCCTGTCTGCCATCGCCCTATTGTCAGCATAAGTTCATGAGTGTTCGTGAATAGAGGCAAGACGACTTGGAACTTTTGATAGGTTAGGAACGAGAGGAAATGTCAGTCCTGAAAGTCTTTTCAAATCAATTAAAGGGACAATGCCTAATAAAATGAAAAAAGGCGAACTAGAAATGTTCCATTCCCATCACTTGCTTGAAGTCTTTCCACCACCTCAGTTCGGAAGTTCTCTGCAAGTTTCCCTGTTGGCATTTTCCAAGTCACTGATCTTCCGCGATTTCCCTCAGTCCCGTCACACAATCGTCACACCACGCCAAAAACAACGACAACAGTCAGACCTCGACCCCCTTGGCATAGACACCTTCACACCCGCCGACACCGCACTTCTCGATTCTTTCCATGTCGGCCATACCCGTTACAGCCGTCATAACCAAGGAAACGGCAAGAGGGACGAGGAAACGGACCACCCAGACAGGTTAATTGGCACTAGGAACGGCTAAACGCTCTTGATCCTACCTTCCTTTCCACGGAACTACCGCTATGCCAACCACGGCACTTGTTGATTTGGCACTCTTGCTATGTATTTTCTGGGGCGGTGTGTTCCTCCTCTTTCGTCTCTGCGAAACCCGAGCGGTAGGTCATCTTTTTGAGCTCCTCTCTCCAGCTCTGCTGAAGTGTGAAACCCTTAGATAATCTTATCAGACCATTCCATGTTTTCTGAACCCGGCCCGAAAACTTCTGCTTCTTCCAGCCAAGACTTTACGAGAGCATCACCGGCCAAACCCCACACAAATCCGTCCACTCCCACCTCCCCTTATCCTCTCCCATACCACACCCAACCGCCCGGCACCACGTCATATCCCACTCTTTCGGTTCGATCAAATACACCACCGACGCACTCAATTCTCTAATCCACAGCTGGTGCACGCGTTTACCACAGCTTTGGCAAGCATGGTTCAGCATCGGTGCTCTGTTTGGGATTTTGGCAATGTGCACAGGCATGGCCTTCTTGGGTGTTGGCGCTTACAGGATCGCGCTGGCTTTATGGGAAAATGTTTCGATACTGCTAATGCAGGGAGGTGTGGATGTGGCCGGGGAGGCGACAACTGGTCTTGCCAACCAGGTTCCTTATCTGGAGTTGCGTGTGAAAGCGACGGACATGGGTGCGAGTGGAACGGGGGAAAGTATTTTTGGGTGGGATTGGGGGCTCGGTAACGATTTCGTCTCCGAGGACTTGGAGTTTCGGAATAACAACACGTTGATGTTTTCGTCGGGTCCTACTCTGGATCAACCCGCGAGCCATGGCAAGCAGCAGTTTTTGGTTTCTCTGGTTGGTAATGAAATGAGCTGATGTTGAAGAGATTCGGCTGATTCCATTTTGCAAGCCTTTCACTCATGGTTTTCGCCCCTTTTTTAAATTGGAAACTGCAGATACCTGGAGTCAACTTGCCTCTCTATGCCCTTGGATACTACCTTCTTGCTCTCTTTTTCGCCGGAATATTTCACGAGATGGGTCATGCATTAGCCGCCGCCTGGTAAATACAAATGCCCCATGTCTGTCTCCTCTTCCATATGTGGCGGCATTGGCCCATTTTTATCAGCCCATCTCTTAAACTCACCTTACGATCTCATTTCTCTCTTATCCAAATTCTATTACTCAGCGAACGCGTCCCCGTCCAATCCTTCGGCATCTTCTTCTACATCCTGTACCCCGGCGCCTTTGTCGACATCAACCACCAAACCCTCTCCGTCCTCGCTCCGTGGCACCAACTCCGCATCGTTTGCGCAGGTGTTTGGCATAACGCAGTATTAGCAATTGCAGCGTGGGCGGCGTTAAGGACGTTGCCAATGTGGTTGGGATGGGGATATCAGGACTTGAGTAATCATGAAGGGGGGCCAGTCAGTCGAGGGTCTGGGGCTGCGACTGGGGTGCTTGTCTTGGATGTAATGGAGGACTCTCCACTAAGGGATCACCTGAACCCGTACCGTAGCGTCATTCATGGGATTGATCAGATTACGTTGACTGGGGGAATTCGGGGATGGGAGGACGCTTTGTATGCTAGCCTGGTTGATCGAACGGAGATTGATGCTGGTTATTGCGTTGATCGGTCGAAAGTCAATGGTAGGTCATGCTTCAAGTTTGGACACAGTCTCGACTGTAGCCTTTTTCGTTGGGGTGTTGGGGTTGGAGAAGCAAGCTCCGTTTGTCGCATTTCTTGCATTTGAGTTTCTCTAACCCTTCATCTTTCCAAAAACCCACAACATGGGACTCCACAGCCACCGCCCTCTCCTGCTGCCACCAAATTACCCACACCCAACCACTCGGTTCCTCCTCTAGCCCCCTCCAGTGTTTCCTAAACCGCCAAGACCTCCTCCAAGCCCGTGAAACCATGCACAACGTAACATCTCTGACCAAAACAAATCTTAATCCCCCATCATCCCCATCGTTGTCGTCATCTCGACTATCATTGATACCACCACCCCCACCGCCATCAAACCTCGCATGCCTCCCGTTCCAGAAAACTGTCTCTACTTTGCAGAGATGCAATGCGGATGCTGATTGTGCTCGCGCAGACAATAACGATGTGGCGTCGCCCATATTTCCGAGGGGAATCGACGACGACACCAATAATGAATCGCCCGCGGCATCATCGCACGAGCCTGTGGATAAGGGGGTGGGGCAACGGGTATGCATGTCCGCATTTATTCCACACCCCCATATTCGGCTTGTTCGGTTACATGTTGTGGATGGGGTGCGGGATGGACGAGGTCTTCAAAGTGGTGGTAGGAGTACGCCTGGGGATGTAGATGGTGAGGTGAAGGGGACGGGGGGGAATG
>JADGJF010000562.1:0-17951 GCA_027596845.1 Quaeritorhiza haematococci | reverse complement strand
ACCAAAAGAACGACGCATTCAACTAACACCAGTGAACCACACAAATCGTAGACATAACATCCAAACCCACTTCCCGCCCCCCCCCCGCCCTCCACAGCCCTCCAGAAAACTTACTATTTACCAACTTTCTTCCGAATCTGAACCTCCTTCTCCACATAAAGATCCTCAAAAGTCTGCGCCACAAAGTTGCTTTTCCGTAAAGTCTGTTTGCACACAGGACAGGGAGCGGGACCGGCAGTGTAGAGCCGGTCGATGCAGTTCTGACACCTATATCGACCCCAAGTGTACCACTGGTCAGCGAAATGAAGACAGGGCTGCGCGCGGGAAACGGCAGGACTTACATTTTGTGAAAGCATGGGCTGACTAGAAGCTTAAGATTCGGATTAAGGTATCGATCTGACTTGCAGACCGGGCACTGATCGCCTTCCATGGTCGCCATTGCTGTTCGTCGAGCTCAAACTGAAATCTGGGACCAAAGTGGATGTGTGTCACCTTGTCATGCAAGTCAGTCCAAGACAACCTGTTTTACTTCTATTGGCATGGACGTGGCCAGGACGTGGCAGGAACCAGAGGATGAACGGCCCGTCTTTTTCAAAGTACGTCGAAAATCCGTTGCAAGCACTCGGGGGAGATACTATCGCTGGAGAAACGCAGACTTTTACGTCTGTGATGTGCTTTCTGTTCCCCATGGACCCCGACATCTAGGTCAAGATCATGAAGTTCCTTTTCCCGAGTTTGCCAACTGAAGTCTGCTTCAACCCTCCAGCAAGATTGTAGGCAAGATTCCAAAGGAAGCTCGTAAAAGTGAACAATAAAGAAGATCCGGATTCTTAATCCGTCCGTTTCCTTATGGTGCACACCCTTCTGCTCCTTATGTCCGTTATGAGTGTCATGCGAAAGGAAGCAACCTGAACTCGATCAAGGCCAAAAACGCGTTCAGAAAACCTCCTTCATGGCCGTAAACTGAACGAGGGATCCTGCTCCTCTGCAAAGTTGATCAGGCTGTATGGTCTTCCCAGGGGCGATCCAGTCCAAGCAGAACATAATCGTCGCCCCACCTCCCCCCCACCTCCACACACTGGCTTTTACATTGGCTTCGCGACTTTTTCACCCACAATTTCGAACTCCAAACCCAACATCCCCCCGCACATTGATTTTTTTATGTTTTTTATTTGTTTATCGATCATTCCCATATTTGTCCAGCCAGGGTTCTGCCGATCAATCCACTCCGTTCAAGTAAGAAATCATCGCACATTAGGAGCAAGTGTTGATCATCATTACTTTAGGTTTTCACGGCTCGATCGACGCGACGCGCTTTACTAGACAAGTAGCGACAAAATGGGAAACCAGCAGGTTGGTACTATTTTTGTGGCGTCGCGATTTGTTCTGTTTCCATTGTTTTTCGTGAGGGATTTGAGATTGAGTTTGGATATGCTATGAAAGATTGTTGACTTTTTCCGACCAGCACTACATGCTCACTTTGTCCCGCTTCTGCTCATATCATTGCCTCCACAACAATCTTAAACACCATCCTCGACTCATAATGCCCGTAGAGCATATCGAAAATCGTGAAAAAAGTCGAGAAACGAAGAAGCAAAGAACTGCATCTTCAAAATCTAAAAATCAATCTCTCAAAGCTTCCTGCGAATTTCTATCGACTTCGGCATCTTTCAAGACTGACGCTGTCCAATGTGTGTCTGTTTACAGGTGGGATATGAAGACTTCATCGAGTTGTGATGTGGAAGACGGGGGGAAGCGTTTGACATGCCCGTAGAAATAAGCAACGAATGATCTCTTATTAATCCCATTGTGTCATTCAGTTCCGCAAGAGCTCTGGCAACTGGGAGATTTGGAATGGCTCGACCTCACAGCCAACGAACTCGTATTCTTACCGCAGGACATCGCCACATTAGAAAAGCTTCAGGTTTTGATATTGAGGCGAAACAGATTGGATCAGGTTGGCCTTTCGCTATGCTTCGAGTTTTTCGTTTCATGCTTGTTCACCGTCATTTCCCGGTTGTTTCCCGGGGATTTGAGATGCTTGCTGAGGGTGACGCTGACCGTCATCCTATTTGAAACTCGTCAATGCCTGCAAACGCGACAGCTCCCGAACAACATCTGCAAACTCACCAAACTCGAAGTCCTCGATGTAGCCGAAAACCGCCTTATCACATCCTCCCTCCCAACCCTTCTTTTCCACCCCACGCCAGCTACGATCCCCAACATGCGCGACTCGCTGGCGTACTTCGACATCAGCACCAATCAATTCACCGACATGCCTCCAGAATTCCTGGACTTCCTCCTCGAAATCGGTGAAATCTTCATTCACAACAACCCCTGGTCCGCACCACGGCTCTCCCAATTCACAGGCTCTCATAACGGCTACGATACGGGTCCTGAAGGTGCCCCTTTGGTGGGAGACGACATCAGAACATATTTGGCAGACGTCTTCGATCGACCACGTCCTAACAAAGTGAAGTGGACGAATGTGCTTTCTTCACCGTCACAGAATTGCACGTACATGGGCTCGGAGGCGGAACTCAACTCTTCTTCTGGTGACGAGAATGAGTGTGAGGATGATGGCAGCTTGGGGTCGAGTGGTTCCATTGAGAATAGTAGCAAGGATGTTCCGCCGTCACCAAGTAAGGCAAAAAACCCTCAAGTCTTACCGCCTCGACCGCCCAAACCCGCAAGAACCCAACCTCAGCAAGTCAAAGAGCCCGAGCAAGGAGCGCCACAAGACGATGCTGAACTCGGTGAGGATTCCACGCCTATCGAGTTGCCAAGATCTACCGAAATTCTCCATTCAGTGAACCGGGTGGGTGGACCGAGGTCACGAAGACCCCCAGGAGGCCGAAACGCTGCAGTTGCCGGCGCTTCTCCGATCTCCCCAGCACGCACTCAAAAGCCATCGAGTCGTGCACCCACGGGTAGTGGAGCGCTTTCTTCGGCGTCTGAAGCATCGAATTCTGTCGCCGCAACCAGACCGGCAAGACCAACTGAACGGCGAGGAACAGGTGCTCCACCACCACCCGCAATGATACAGCAGGAAAAAACCGAGCCCGAGGCACCGACTGCCGGACTGGGTAGGGGTAGGCCACCCCCAACACTCATCAAAGTCATGCCCCCACGGTCCACACAACCCGCAACACCTGATCAAGCAGAAGACGAATCGAACAACACATCGGATGTCGACGAAGAGGACACATCATCAACAGAGAGTGGTGATCAGAACGAATCCGAAGGGGAAGATACTGAGTCGGCCAGCAGGGATAAAGAAACGTCCTGGAAGCATAATATCGCAAATGGTCAAGCACCGCATACGGCGATTCTTAGACCAACAGCGATTGCACAGGCGTTGTTACTTGCTGCTGGTCAAAACAAGAGTCCCTTAAAAGGGAAACCTCCTCGTATTGGAGCTGGGGCGGTTGCGGATGAGGCAGGAACAGGAACAGGAACGCCGGAGGTTGCCGGAGCTGGTAACGAAGAATCTCCTTCACGGGTAGATGCCATTCCAGCTTCCCCCTTGAGAATGCGCATGCGCCCTTCTAATCGTGTAGAAGATCCCATTGAAACTGAATCCAGTGCTGGAAAAGATGAAGCAAACAGCGCGAACTCACCATCTAAGGCGCAGTGGCGGGGTGAAGTCTCTGCCGATGCGCGAAATGAACTCAGGCCGACGAGGAATGCAGCTCTGTTGCCCTCCAAACCACCGCGGGCTGACAAATTTTCCGTGCCTCTGAAGGGCGATGCAGGCGACGGGAATAATGTTTCTCCATCGATCTCAAACACTCTCAAGTCATCTCCATACCCCATTAGACCGAAACCCCAGCAGCAGTCGCAAGCACAAGACCAAATCAAACCGTGGCAAACGAAGTCGGATTCACAGCAAGACACAATCACGCCAGAACCGCAGCAACGGGAAGACAAGCTCGTCAAACCCTCCCAGCTGAAAGTCCAGGCACCACAAACCCCAATCCCGCCGCGTTCAACACCTCAGCAGCAAGAGGAGCAAAAAGAACAACATGACTACTTAGTCAAGCCGTCTCAGCTTCTCAAATCCCAACCATCTTCTCGTCCACGAGCGTCAACCGATTCCGGATTACTGAGTCCGCCAAAAGCAAAACCCGAATGCACGTCACCGTCGCCGTCACGGACATCCCCACCCACACAGCAAGGGGTACCGTTGGTCAATCTCAAACCCACTCAGACGACCTCACACAGTCAAGCGCAAACGGGCTCCTCTCCACCACATGCATTCAGTTCTTTTCCTCTTAAACAGAACCTACCCCCTAAATCCACTTTCCAAAAACCCGACCAGAGTAACATCCCGAAATTCGAGAAACCATCCTTCACAGCGAGCAGACCAGACACCAAAAATAGCTCGAAACCAACCGACAAGGGTGTGGTGGAAACCAAACTGGACACCCTCGAAGGTCATTCTCTCGTATCCGCGTCGCCGTTCCTCGCACAAAAACTTTCAAACTCGAATCAATCGTCGCAACCGGCGTCAACAATATCGCCATCCAATGCGTACAAAGCAGTGACAGGTGCACAGTCAACGAATCCCCCGGCGTGGCAGTCAAAGTTTGCTGGTGCCGTGAAAGGGCCGGAGCGGCAAGTTGAGCAGCAGCGAGGGGGTGATAACTCGGACTTGCCGCCGTGGCGAGCTGATTTGGTGCGGTTGCAACAGCAGAAACGGCGGTAGGGGTTGGATTCTGGGTGGGATCTGGGGTCCACGCAGGGGTCCACGACTGGGTTCACGAAACAAATACTGTGTCTGCCTTGACGCTGCCTTGAAAAAGAACAGAAGAGGTCTTTCGCTGTATATTTTGTATTTAGCATATGATATTCATCCATGAGTCGGTTTTGTAGGGTTGGAATTGCATGAAAGTCACGATTACTTTGGCCAAAATTTCCAGCTTCCCCGTGTTGCTTTTTGTCTGTGCATGGACTGAGCTTACAGTAATGCTAAAACACTTCTAAATCCATCATTGGAAGACTGGTCAATTGCTCTTGTGTGGGAGACTTTGAATCTCGTACAACTGTTTGCGTTGCGTTGAGACTTGAGACGATGTCAAAAAAAAAGCCAGTGTGGAATCTTGAAAAGCGTTGAAACTTTCCCATCGTTTTTCGGTGCTCATTCACAGTGAATCGTTCCGTTTCGATACATTTCTCAAAAACGTCTTTCGGGTGAGGACGAACCGGAAATTCTCTGGCAAGTACCAACTCGGTCAGCTCCCGACCTTCTCATGCTACTATTACCATGCAGCGAACAACTCTATTGAAATGAAGATCGCGTATTGGAGCGACATTTTCCTTGGCATTTGTCTGGGTTACAAAAAGGCGGACTTTGACCTTCAGGCTAGGAGCTGAAACAATGCGCATTTTCAACACATAGTTCTTGGTCGACCCATAGAGCCGAAATCACGAGTAGAAAGTAAATTGGCCAAGCTCAATGAGGTCAATGACATTAGTCGCGTTCAGTCTAGTGTGTCTTGTTGCGACCTCCTCCGATACGAAGATGACCTCAAGCTGGGGTTGGAGTTTTTGTGACACCCTTTTCAAACTCCGCTCGCTAAAAGTAAACATTTTGAATCAACCCATCCTCATTCAATAACAAGCTCAACCTTATAGAGTGCTGTTGGGTATGTGTGCATCAAAGGAATTAGAATACTATGCGTGTGAAGGGAGTGGGTAGGAGACCGACGTGGACGATGTGTTGGGAACGAGCGTCGGGAATTGCTTACATAAGACGATGGATGATGGATCCCCGTCCGTAGGATTCGAAGTGGAAAAGTCTTTTATCAAGGTGGAATGCGAGATGCAACTTGAAGGCCAGAGGAGGGATCAATATTACAAAATGAAGAAGAATGCAAAAGACACGGAAATAAATGAGAATGCCCGGAGAGAGAGCAGAGGAAGGAAAGAGGCTCCAAAACAGGACCATTGTTCACGCCCAAGGCGGTGCAGGGGGGTTGGTCGATGTATATCAAGCTCTTCTACCCCCTCACATCAGGCTTATTACAGTATTTGGGAGTTGCAGGGACGTGTGAGATTCAAGTGGAACACACTTTCGCAAACAAATTGTTCCGTTCCTTCCCTGCTTCCTTCCCCGTCCACGGAGTCCACAGATACCGTAGCAAATCCGGCAGCTCTTTACCGTCCCTTGTGCCAACTCCCTTGTTCCCCAATAAACCCTCATCCATTTCCCGGAACCTCCGCAAACCATCCCCCGACAACTTGAAAAACTCCGCACTCACTCTCCGAAACCCAATCCGCTCATTCAAATCCCGCTCATCTTTCTCAAAGTTTTTATTATGAATCCATAATGCTCTGAGCGAGAGTAACCTTTGGCAGGCTTTCTGGAGATAGGTTAGGGGGATTGTTGATTCGGTGAGGAGAAGGGTTTCGAGAGGTGGAAGGGGAGTGTTGGGTTTTTGGAGGGCAAGTTTGAAGATTGTGGAGTATGAGAGTGTGTTATGGAAGGAGAGGTGTTTGAGGCCGGCTAGGGCTAGAACTCGATCGAAGTCTTTGAGCATCGAGGTGGGGTACTTGCAAACGAATTCTTCGAGGTCGGGTGTTAAATCGAGCAAGGGTAACAAGGTTTTATCGACTTTTCCGAAACAGAGCGTTTTGAGATTGGTTGTAAATGATTGGAAGGAGGTGTTGGTGTCGGTGGCAATGTCTGAGAAGCAGATGTCCCCCAAGTCCAAATCACGGAGAGTGTATCTGAGTGCCTGGAGAATCAGTCGAAGGCCGCGGATGGTGACGTTGCCAAGTAAGGATAGGCTTTCCAGCGATGCGAACCTCGCAAAGTCCCACCAATGTGCATCAGACCCCTGGATCTTCAACCTTTTCAGTGACCGATTGTCCACTTTGAACCGTTGGAGGGCCTCTAGGATTTGGCAACTTCCAATGTAGAACTCTTCCAGCGTGCAGGAAGGGTCAAACAATGCCGGCAACACAAGATCCAGTCTGGCCCAACGATCAAAACGCACCTCAATGCCCTACAACGCATCGTGAACTTGTCGAGTGAAATACCCGGTTCTGTCAAGTCCGCCAGACCGAGAAACCTTAGATTGGGACAGCCTGCGGGTGTCAAGCAGTCCAAGAGATCCTCAAACGATTGCCTCTCGGACAGCTCCCGAGGTTCGTGTAATCGAGGTCGCTTCTTAGGCCGCTGCTCACGTCTCTGCAATGGCCTCGCGAATGCAGATAACAGGTCCTCAGTAAACACATCCTCGTCTGCAAGCGTAAACATGACTTATTCTTTCAAAAACAATTCACGTTCTTACATGTATTAATGCTTATTTCCAAGGGGGGGGATCTGGGTTCCAAGGGTTTTGCCTCACGTATAAGTGGCTGTAAATGGCTATAATCCTGTAAAGTGGCCAGCCAATCACACTGGGATACCTCACGAGCGCCTCCAGCGCCAAAGAGAAAACATAACAAATTTTACATTTCGTGCTGTTAGTCGCCTGTTAGACCCTTGGTACCCAGATGCCCCCTCCTTAGCTTAGCAGGTTGTATACAGACGTTGTGACCAGCCGTCTCTTTCATCACGGCCACGTTGCCGGCTGTGGGGACCTGATCCCTCGCCCACAGACGCTGTAACCAACCGCTTTTTTGGTAACGTTGCCAGTCATGGGGAATTGATCCCTCGCCTTCCCTCGCCCATGAATAATGTGACTAGCCAATCACTCCAACAGCGACGCAGCTCTGATACTTCACTCCGAGGAGGGGTGGGCGAGTGATCAAGTCCCCACAGCCGGCAACGTGGCCGTGATAGCAGAAGGGGTCGAAAGAAAGAAAGAAAGAAAAGTGCATGTGGAGATGTTCTTCGTGTTGATATTCTTTAAGATCTGGGATTGAAGAGAATGTGCGGTTCTGAATGAAGTTTTGGGAGTAGTATCAATGTGTTGATACTCAGCTGAATAAATGGATTGTCATTGCATGATGACTTGAGTTATGGTGGGGAAGTATTGACCCAAAGTATAGGAATGAAGACAAGTCAACTCAGATACTCACCATGACGTGCAGCCGTCACAGCTTTGCTGCGGCTAGCCCTTTTCTCTTTTTTATGCTTCTTCCCCGTCTGCCCATCCTTCGCTTTGATTCAGTGCAGCTCTGCATGCAAGCGGGAAAAGGGTAAGCACATTGCCACGAGTATTTACAGATTTCCAACACTTGCCCAGTTCAGTCTCGCATAGCTTCCTTTTGACACCCGACAACTCCTCCCTCAAGTCCCGAATCAGCTGCTCAAACGCTTCCTGCAGCTGCCCTCTTTCCCACGCGACTCATTAACATGTCAACAGTCATCCCCACGCGACCCCCACGCCTGAGATTTCCCTTTCTGATCTGATGCCCTTTCTTCCTAAGCGATAACCTCCTTTTCGGACACAGTGCCTTACCCCGACCCATAACGAGGTGCATGTTTCGCAGGGGCTGAAGGTTCGGTGGGCACGATGGTGGGAGCACGGGCGAGCTTCTCTGACATATTCGCGGGCGGATAGGTTGGGCGGTTTGGATTTGATTATTGTGATTGCCTGGATATGGACGTTGATTATTGTAAGAGTGGAGGGTGTTGAATGTTAGGGTGAGTGCGGGTCGAGTGTGGAGGGTTAGATCAGTTGGCATGAGAGTGAATTTGGGAGAGACTGGGGTAGAGACGAGTTCGAAAATGAACAAGAAGTTGATGAAAGCAGAAGCATGCTATACCAGTGCTAGATTCAAGCGATGCTGCGAATGACTTGTGGGGTCCGGCGCTGGATCCAGCGGTGAGTTCTGGAAATGGTTCAACGTGAAGAGTGCACCCCGCTTTACGGGACATATGGTATTTTTTTGTTCGAAATGTCGACACTGTGCTTGCGATGGCACAAGCCAACCTCTAATAAGTCTATTTCGTCTATATAAATTCTAGAGTAGTTTGAATAAATAAACGGCTAATATCACTCAATAAGTTTACATCATTCTGAGCTTCTTTGCTTGCATCGAGTCAAACTCAAACTCGTTCGCAATGCTATGTAGCCGTTTGTTAGCAGCCTTATTCCCAATGTTTGCGTTCCCTCCCTCGAGCAAAAATCCCAATGTATCCTTCTCCAACGCAACGACAATCCTCCGCAACGCAACATTTTCAACCCTCAACTTCGCAGCGAGTGATTCCAAGTTTGTCAATCGATCCCTGAGACGTTTCCGAGACTGGTCAGCCGATTCACGGTTCCGCAACTTGCGTTCTTCCAGCTTGTCCAAAGGTTGGTCTCTGTCGAGAGCAGCTTTGAGGGGTGGAAGTGGCTCAGATCCCTTTGGCTTTCGTCCAGGTTTCCGCTTGAGGGGCTCTTCAAGGATCTTCTTGCAGGCAGTCGCGGTATCGGATTTGAGGAGCGTGACGATGTCGATGGGAAGGTCAGCAAGCACGGATTTGACGTGTTCCGCTGGTGTTTTTGATGGTTTCAGTTCGTCTGTAGTGGGAACGCTTTGGTCGGTCTTTTCTGATGATGGTGCTTCTGATGGAGTTTCAGTGGTTCCGGATGCGAGGGGCAACATACTCGTTGTTGATGCCATGTGCAAAGCGGAAATGGGTTCTTCGGCGGGTATTCCCATTCCTGCAGTGGATGCGAAATCTTCCTTTACAAGACCCATCAGACCCAGTCCTTCTCCCATAGACCCAGTCAACGGCGGGACTTCAGAGCCGTCCATTGAGTCCAGTTCAGGCGAAAAAGTAGGGGAGCTGAAAGCGACGGATGCTGCTGGTGATGGGAAGACGTTTTGCACATGGGAGAGGGTGGAAAGGTTTTGCGAGAAAGTGGCAGGCGGTGCGGTGCTGCAACGCGCTATGGGGAGTGCGGGCGACGCGGACCTGGGATCCATACCCACGTTGAAAAGGATAGCATCGGCGATGGATGTTCTGTCGTCGAAATCGAGGAAGCGCGGGAGGCCACCGTTCCCGATTTTGTGGTGGGATGGAGAAGGCGAAATGACTGTTGGGGCATGAAGACCGGAGGCAGACAGGGAAGAGCTGAAGGGATTGATGTCGTCTGCATGCAAGAGATTGTTGAAGACGGCGAAGTCTGCCTCGAGCGCCAAAGTAGAAGTGTCCATGGTTTGAGACGGGTGTCTTCTTTCTATTAGATGTCTTGAGATGTCTATTCGTCAAGGGAGGAGAAGTGTGAACCTTGCGACAGTTATAGCAAGAAATGCAGGAACGCGCGCGTTGAGAATTTTCAAGTCCGATGCATTTGCGGTTTTGGGATGTTCTGTGCGATCTCCATGCAGGGTGCCAAACAAGTGCCAGAGGTGCGTCTGGGACATTCGAAATTTTTTTGGACGCGGCGGCACCAACATCTCGAAATGGATATCGGGCGCCGTTGTTCGCCGTCGTGACCTGTGTCGCGTTGCTTGTGTTGCCAACTGCCCCGGGTGCGGCTTTCATACTTTCACTATGAAACAACCAAATTTTAGCATGCCCTGAGAGATGCCTTGCTCCCCAGTTCTTCATGTCGCCACTCCGCCGCCCGAGTCACGGCCAAGTGAGGAGTGGTTTTGGGGGAACCGAAATTTTTCGAGATTCATGATACCTCTAAAACCACCAAAATCTGTCAAACATCCGACATCTCTCCTTCCCTCCCTCCCCTCCTTCTGCCCTCCTTCCCACCTTCTTCTTTTTAGGAATCTCTGTATCCTGGATGCCAAAAACCCAGACCAAGGCATCTTTTCCAACTCGGCGTGACCGTGACAAGGGCGCACATCTTGTTTCAAACCCCGTCCTCCCAACATCAACAAAGTACTTAGATCCTGTCGAAATGCTATCGGCGATCGATTGTCGAAGCCAATCTGGGCTTAATCCAAGATCCTTACGCGGTCCTTACGTAATTAGGTAATTAGTTGTTCCTATAGCCACATGTCGACCAGCAGCATGTCGACGTTCCTATCCACCAAGGCTGTCACCTGGGCTTTGGGAAGTTGGCCAAAATCAGACAGGAATTTTTCCTGTTCCAGCCAAAAAATCCTCAGCTAAGAATCAGTGAGTTCAATGGAGTTGGACGCAGTTCCCTAGGGTTTGACCAGTTTACCTTTGGATAGAACTTCCCGCGTAACGACCGGGCGCTGGGCTGTCACCAAGGTTTTCTGTCCGGGGTCCGGGGTTAATGTTATATGACGTTGTCCTAAATGTCCTCGTACTGTATTCAAATATTGTACATGTCTAAAATTAGTTCTTCGGGGCGGCAGCAGCCGGCGCGGGGGCCGCGCATGGTTTCAGTGCAAACTTTTTGGGTTTGGTGGGGTTCATGAAATTGTCGACATCCTCGTCGGTCAGCTTTTTCCGTCGCTGTGGTTTTGGAGTGAGGGAATAGGCAACATGAGTTGACTGAATGCATGACATGCCAGACAGCGTGCCAGATACGAATCATCCAACTGAAGATGAAAAGAGAAACAAGGCATACCTCTTGAACATCAGCAACAATCTTCGACACGACCTCAATGCACCGCTTCTTCAATTCACCCGTTGTCATTTCCCCACTACGGTAAAGGTTACCAATCTTTTCGAGCTCTTCATCGTCGTCCAAGAAGAAACGGAGGTACTGGTAGCTGACATCCACATCGGTGTTCCCGCCGTGCTCGCGATGTAAGGCTGCGGTGTCTCCACCACCGGAGAAGGCGTATCTGTTGATTTTGTTTTTAATTTGGTTGGGGGCGTCGGTCAAGTAAACGGCGGAGTTGGGATTCGAGGCTGACATTTTGGTCCCAGGACCCTATGAAATGATCCAGACAGTAAGGTTACAGTTCGGACCAGATGCCTTGCGGCTCAATGCATGTGTCGCTGATGGAATAGTCAGACTTACCTGTAGGGCAGGGAAGAACATAGAGTGAATAAGGGCTGGTTTGGGATACTTGAGCTTCTGCGCAACATCACGCGTCAACCGGAAGTACGGGTCCTGGTCGATCGCACAAGGAATCAAACATGGAATATCGCCCTTGGGTCCGAAAATGTGAGGGAAGGTGTTGGAAAAGGATGGCGCCGCCTGAACGGAAACGAAGTGAATCTTTCCGATGCAGTCACTAGAAAAGGATAATGCATGTATGTCAGCGATCAGACATCACTTCAGCGGTACATTTAGTCAACTTCCCATGTAACCATACCTGTCGTTGAACCCAAAGGTGGCCTTTGAGACAGATGTTGTGATGGCTTTCGAGATCTTAACCACGTTTTTGTAGAATCCACCACTGCAAGTTTTAAACAAGGAAATGTCGTATCAATATCCTGTTATTGTTCTCTTTGGAATGATCCCACGGCCCTCTGTTGAACCCCCCCCCTCTCCCCCCATCAATCACAAGCAACATACCCCATGTAGTCCAAGTTGGAGAAAATGAACGTCTTTTCTGGGTCAAAACCAAATGCCATGATATCCTTCGCGTTTTCAATAGCATATTTGTGTGCGTCCTCGATCTTCAACTCCTGTTTGAACAGGAACTTCTCGTCGTCCGTCAACTGGATGACAAGGGTGGCACCGAAGACGTCCTGGAGCCACCTTTTGTGGGATTGGACGAAGGGTATGAGTATATACGGAATCAAGTACACAGGGAGGTCTTATATACAAGTATTAAGACGGTACTCACTTGCAGAAAATGAAGGGAACCATGTGCCCGACATGCATGCTTCCACTGCTCGGCCCGCGTCCAGTGTACAAGTAGAAGGGCTTTCCTTTCTCATAGCGATCCAATATTTGGGTCAGTTCCCTACAGAAGGCCGGCACCAACATTCAAAAAACGTGGTTGCAAGGTTAAAACACTTTCCAGTATTCACATGCAAAACCAACCC
The DNA here is from genome assembly GCA_027596845.1 of Quaeritorhiza haematococci. NCBI lineage: Eukaryota > Fungi > Chytridiomycota > Chytridiomycetes > Quaeritorhizaceae > Quaeritorhiza > Quaeritorhiza haematococci. Next base: position 5,131 of record JADGJF010000562.1, on the reverse strand, counting down.
CAATCTTACCGATGAGAAAAGAACAATCCTCTCCGCAAGAAAGTATGTGCCTTCTGTCCCGTCAAAGTTTCCAGCCTCTTAATGAGCGCCTCATCAATCCGACGAGTCCCAAAACTTTCAATCAACTTGTTGTAGTCGATAGCCTGCAATTTCCCGTCGACTTCGGCACCACGGACGTCCCACGGGGTCACGACTTGCTCATCCGGTTTGCCGTCCTTCTGTTCTTGAGGTTGCTGCTCCTTCTTCGGCTCCTCCGTTGGCGCCTTGTTCTCCTTGTTTTCGACCATGTTTGCCAACAAAAAAATTACCGTGGTGTGTTTGTGTCCACACCAAATTAGCCACTAAGACGGGCGAGAATTCCAATGACACGGCGGCAACATCAAGAACAAAACCGACAACAGATCCATTATGACAATGATCAAAGTGCGTGGGAACTCCGTCTACCCCAGCAGCCGAATCGCTCGACGGAGGCCGTCTGTTCGCACTCCAAAGTCACTTGGTCATTAGAAACCGATTCGGAGAAGTACCTGCGGATTCTGGAGACCCGGTTGAAACAAACAATGCAGGCAAACGAGAGTGGACTGGCCGCTGGACAGGGGTCAGCTTCCACCGGAGATGCATGGGGGTTCGACGAGGTTCCTGAGTTCCTTCAAGATCATCTACTATCGGACGCTTCAGAAGGTGATGAACACCACTCAATCGAAGAGGAAGGGGAGGAAAGCATACAGGGAGGGGAAGAGCAACCCTTGTTGCATGAAGCAGGGGTAGACCGAGCGGGCGATGGATCCAACTTGTGGATAAGTCGAGTCTTCCATCATTTATGTTCAGTACCGCTCTGGACTTGCTGCTGCTTCCCCCCCGGCGATATCAATTGAAAGACCTCTGATAGACAATAGATTAATAGCTATTCGGAAACTCTACGTATTGATGTACAGAAAGATTACGAACTAATGACTGTGGGCTGCTCGAAGTTTTTCCGGGTATATCAACCCATCTTGTCCGAAAGAAGCTCGTCAATGTCGAGGCGCTTTTGTTTTTGACGGTAGTCTCTCAATATTCTCGGGTCGTCACCCTCAACGCCGATGGTCTGCAGCATATGGAAGAGATATTGAATCAGTTTCCGCGAAAGACATTTGAATATCGTAGCAGTTCGCCAGACACATACCATTTGGGGCGCATCCTTCGTTTTTGCCTCAATAACGTAGTGATTGTCACAATGCGGACAGTACTCATCCGTTTCGTCGTATTCACTGTCTTTGACAAAACGTACGAAGGGAGAACAGGTTCCCGGTTCAGTGATCCACCCTCATTTTCACCACCCTCCAAGTCACCGCCGGAAAACATAACCCCCGCGCGCCAAGTCGCACCTCATATCTTTCCGGAACACCTTTTTACACTTCTTGCACGCGAAAACCATCTCCATGGTTCTCCTGAGGTCGTTGGGAACTGATGTCAGTATTTTCCGCACGTGCTGAGAGCAAAATAGTTGTCACCCACTCACCGCAACTCGTGATCGGTGGCCTCAGCATGACATTCGGAGCAGTCGAACCACCGTTTGCAGCAAGGAGCTCTTATAGAGACCTGTAAAGATATTGGGACCAAAAATACTGAGCATCTCATCAAGATTGACGGTGAAAAAGGACATTTGCCGCCAACCAGAAAACGTCCCTACCTGGGCATTTAGGATGTGTTTGCCTGCCAATGAGGAAAGGTGGAAAAAGAATGCACACGAAGCGTTCATTAGAAGTGATCAGGATCCATGAGCGCACGTAACCCAACTGACGAACGCGTCGGCACTTACACATTTTCGTTTTTCTTCCAACCGGTCGATGAGAACTGAAAGGAGCTGGTGCTTGTCTCCGCCAAAGCAAAGTCTAGGTGTATTGCTGTGCAACCAGGAACCTTGTGAAACTCTGGTACCCACCGAAAACATGAACATCAACAAGAGCCTCCAGCGCCCCCTGCAATCCCTTTCGCTCACCAAAGGTTTACGCCCCGCCGTCCAGCGCGACCCCATTTCATCGCTCACCCCCTTCTCATCCGCGCACACATTAATCGATCAGCGCTCACTATGGATCCAAAGGAACCCCCATACCCCCCTGCGATCGGTCCCAACAATCAATCTCACTCCCCCATGTTCGTCGTGCATGATCCCGTCTCAACTCCTTTCTAGCCGATCGTATGCATCCAAGAAGGGGAAAGGCGGGAAATCAGGAGGTGGATCCTCTAACAAGGCACAAAAGAAGGGTTCGAGAGTGGTGGAGGAGGAAGAAGATAATCAAGATGGGGGAGAAGTGCCTCCGTTTGATGTGAGCGCGTATTCGGCTCAGTTGAAGCGAGCTGTAGACGGATATACTACCGAACTTGGGAACCTGAGTGTGCGGAGGGCAAATCCTGGTTAGTTTTATCGGTGCTCGTTGATTTTTATTGGAAGGGCACTACGAATTTCACGGTGCATTGGCAGAATTTTCGGCTCACACCCTAATGTGTGATGCCTTTCACTTTCTCTCCTGAAATACAGCCGTTCTCGACGCAGTGGTTGTCACCCACCATAAAGACCGCGTTCGTCTGAACCAAGTTGCTCAAGTGACCGTCCGCGATCCCCAAACCTTGATGGTTATGGTTCACGATGAAGACGTTTGTATCGTTCGCCTGTATTCTGAATTCCTCACTTGATGATCTTTGAATTGACACTAACTGCGTTTCTTCCTTTGATCTTATCTCCAGTTTGTGCCTGTGGTGGAGAATGCTATCCGATCCGCGAATCTCGGTTTCAATCCTGTTCGGGAAGGTCCCACGATGTTGAAAATACCAGTTCCAAAGTACGGATTTCATCGAATCCTTGCACGTTTGAATTGCCCTGAGGAAATGTGGTGGTAACATCCATCATTCTTTCGAAACAGGTTGACGCAGGAGGCACGAACAGTGATGCTGCGGACAGCATCCCAACTAGCCGAAAAGTGTCGAGTCAAGTTAAGACATGTCCGGACGGAAGCAAAAACCGATTTGAAGAAGTACGGAAAGGCAAACAATTTGTCGGAAGATGATGTGAAGAATTACGAGAAAAAGGTAGGCTTTGGTTTCTGTGAAGACTGATCATAGAACTAATCGGGGTGGTACACATGAGACTGACTGGAAATCGAATTTACTCGCATTTCAGATCCAAACAGAAATCGATAAGCACATTCAGCAGGTCGATAATATGTTGAATGCCAAACAAAAAGAACTTGGCTCATGAATCGGGTTTAGCATATCTTTTCCGAATGATTATCGGCATTGCAGTAATATGATGGATTGAGAGCACTGAGCACCTTTATTTGATTCAGTTCCAACTTGGTTTTGGTACGACTATCTGCATGAACACCTTTTTCACACATGCCTGAAACCATCAAACACATCTGGAATCCAACCTTTGCCATGTGCAAATGAAACAAGTCCACATCTAGTTATTCTGTCGGAATGGTCACCAACAGAACGAACCGGCTTCCCATCCTGTCGCTTGTGCACATCGAGCCCTCTTTCTCCCAAATCGTGCGCAAGGTGTTCGAGCTTCTTGCAACACTCGAACAAGCGCTGCATATCTTTTTTGAAGACCCGGTGTCTGCTGCGGTCCTTGATCTGAAGCGAGACCAGGTTCGCACATGACGTCCCAGCGGTGATGGTTTTCATCAGAGCCGACGCAAGGAGTTGAGATGCATTTACAATCCGCAGGCCCAAGTATTCCAACGTCCGCCCAACGGTTTTCAGAAAGGCTTCGAAGGCATCATCGGTGACGTCCTGCAACGTTTTCTTGACTTTGATTGCTCGAAGATGCGGGCATGACAGCAATCTGCCGAAAATCATCATTCGACATTTTCATACCCACCAAAAGAGCCACGAGAGTCGACGAGCAGGATCAGACAAAGTCGCGCGCGATGAAGGTTTCGATGAAGTCATCACGGTACCAACAAGACGGCAATATTGCAACTCGAAGTCCGTGGTGCGCACCCTCAAGGTACATGTCCCGATCTGGGATATTGCTCAGCGTAAGAGTCTCGAACCGTGAGAAAAATTGACGGTATTTGTTGCTGTCGTAATTCGGCTGTTGGTCGTCATCGCTTCCTCTCGCATCCATCTCCCAGTTCTCGACACCGAAGTGCGCCACGGTCTGAGGACAGTGATCAATGATCCGATCCAAGAAATTGCGTTGCACGCAACCGACTAGGCGGAGAGTCTTGAGGTGGGGGCGGAAACCCGAAAGCGCACGGCAAATTGGCTCTAAGCTGAATTGGGACACACAGAAGGACACGCTGGTGATGAATGATGCAACGTGTGGTAGGAACGATCGCGGCGAAGAGGTCTCATACAGCGTATGCAGAAACGTGAATCCCTTCATGCTGTCAACTTCTGGAAATCTCTGAATTGCATTGCAAGGTTTCCACAAAATGGGCCGTGCCAAGCTCGCCCACTCGCGGTTCACCAGTGCACATGATGACAAAGTGACGCGATCCGTATTTTTGATGATGATGGAAACGACATCGTAAGGAAGGAACGGCTTCATCCATGACAGCGCCAACGAAGGTCCGGGAACGTGATCCCGGCGGCCAACATGCTTGATGACGTCCTTGTGAGATGACGTGCTTGAGGCCTCGCCAAGTGCTGGAAACTCGCTCAGGATGTCTTTGAATAAGATTTTAAGAGCCCATTCGCGCATCAGGCGGGCATCCTCCTTGTCCGCCGTCAGGTTTTCGACGTTGATGTGTCTCCTCTGCGGAAACTCGAAATTGACGAGCTTGGCGAGGGCTGTTAAGGCTATAGTTTTCCATTTGCAATCGTGGGTGTCGTGGGCTGCCATGGGTGATTCCTACTTAGAAGTGATGGGATATCGAGACTGACGCAAATTTTCCCAGCCTTTCTTGGGCAGCACTTGAAGAATGAAGAGACAAAGGGGACAAAGAGCCCAATATCGAGCCATTGTTCTCAAAGAACACCATTCACGTTCCTTTGACACTCTGTGACAACCTTGTTTGGTCTGCGCGCTCGTGGACAGAGCTTATAATACGGTGAGACCGCTGGAAAAGGCACAAGCCAAGTTGGCGCTCCTGAACTTGCGTCATTCAAACTTCCAAGGACACAAAGAAATATCTCAAAC